>JARHVA010002360.1:2477500-2540000 GCA_037957365.1 Torreya grandis | reverse complement strand
AACCCCTTTTAATTGATGGAAAACTCCAAATTACTTACACACACCATGTGTACTAATCTTCTTATTGGGTGATTTCTAAGTAGTCTATCTACAAGCTTGAAAAGCTTATTTATGATTTTACTTGGGTTAACTCCATCACTGGTAAAAAATCATCGAGTAGACTAGTACTATAGTTGTCTCCCTCTGGAAGTAGGTGGGGTGGGCCTTATTAATATCTCTAGACAATGATCTATTCTCTATGCGAAATGGAATATATATGCCATTGAAAGCAATGAATCTTGGACCATGCCCATTCATAATTATATTTCCCAAGGATCTCCTTATGAATGGGCATCATAGAAAGGCCTAGGCTTTTCCAATATCCTCAATCTTAGTGTCATAGTTAAAATTGTGGGGTCTTTTGTTATCAAGAATATATGGTAGGCCTAGGAGAATGTTAAACATGGGCTATTATGTAATGGGACTGGTTATCAGGATGGACTCTCTATCAATCAAAACTCTATATGGTGGTCCCTCATTATCAATATGCATGCAGTTCTTGTTGCCAAAGTTTTCTAAATCCATGATCTTAAACTCTATCATAAGAAGATTCGTATGGTGCAAGAT
Organism: Torreya grandis; assembly: GCA_037957365.1. Lineage (NCBI taxonomy): Eukaryota > Viridiplantae > Streptophyta > Pinopsida > Cupressales > Taxaceae > Torreya > Torreya grandis. Next base: position 2,539,394 of record JARHVA010002360.1, on the reverse strand, counting down.
GTTTTCTACAAAGCTACTCATTTATGGATTATTTGGGATTCCATCGAAGTAAAATACGAGATTTCCTCTACTAATAAAGAGTCTTTTGAGGAAATTATGGTAGTTGTTCCTATATCTCTCCTACACAAAATAAGAGTCAATTCTTCTCAGCCTTCATGGACAGACTGAATGTGGTATGTGGACAAACCTTTATAGAAGTACACTATTCAAAAAGGTTATAAATGGTTATCTCCCCATCTAACTCTAGTCAACAAAATCAATGAATGTTAGATCATACATTCCCACTTAATACTCGGGGTAGACACTTCAAAAAATTTTGCTCCGATGGGGTGGAGCCAAAGATAGATCATTTCTGTTAGGTTGTGGAGCTAAAAGATTCACTGATGCAAATAGAGGAGGAGGTGGCAGAGAGTTTGTTGAGTGTCAAAGATGCTGGTGTCGATCATGCCAATCGATGTTGGCAAGGTATAGATTGAAGGCAACCGAGTCGATCAGAGATCCCCTGGCATCGGTACCCCCAGGTAGATAGAGACTGACATCGGTCACCTATGCGGTTTGAGCTACGTGTGTTACAGGCAGTTAGCTAATGAGCCAAGTGTTTGCATGTTAAGAGCCAAATTTAGACTAAAAGCTGCGGATCTAATTATTGTAATTAGGTGTCTAATTATTCTTTGCATGAGATCTATTTAAGAGACTCATTAGTTGTACTGTAAAGCATGCTAGAGAGTAAGAGAGCAAAATATAAGCTCCTTCACAGAGAAGAGAGCAATGGTGTGTTCCTCCTAGTGCCACAATACCAAGTGTGGGTGCTGGATTGGAGAATCAACAGGGTTCTTCATGTATGTATGATCTTGGTCATCAGGTGAGCATGGCTATGATAGGAGATCTGCATGGGTAAGTAAGATCATTGATCTGTAGGTATATGTGTGTGAAAGGTATAAGGTTCACATGTGTGCAGAACCAAATTGATTTGCAGGTGTGTAAGATCAGATAAAATAGCAACACAATAGTGAGCAGAATCAGGTGGGATCTACTTGGAGTATAGTGTGTACTCAGATAGAGAGCAAAGAGGAAGGCAAGGAAGATCCTTCCATAAGTAAGATCAGATTTGGGTTGCAGGTTATTGCAGTTTAGGGGAGATCTACTTGAAGTACTTTTATGTACTTGGAGTGTGTGGAGCACTTGTGGAGTGCGTGGAGCATAGGTGTATTGGCAGTAGTGGATACTGGCTGGTTGGAGGTGAACACCAACTCTGTGTTTGAGTTGTGTGTTGGGACCTAAGAGAGAGAGCTTTAAGGAAAGATTTACTGTTTATGCCCTAGAGGTATGAGAGCCCTAGAGGTGTGTAAGGAAGAAGAATTGTGTAGCCTTCTTTGTTGTATTTCCTTTTGGAAGAGTTTTAATACAAGTTGTGTATTGTCTCTCATATTCTATGTTATTTCTGAATTCTAGTTACTTGTGTATTCTGGTTAATTTTTGCATGTTAAGTTGCTTGGTAATCAATTGTGTGCTTCCGTTATTTTCCCAACCAAGTGGTATTAGAGCTAAGGCAGGGAGCAGGTTTTGTGTTTGGTTACAGGTCACTCTTAGGGGTTTTTGATTGAGTGGGAGTAGAGCAATGGCAGAAGAAAGTAAGCTAAGAATGGAGGAATTGAAAAGCATGAATGGTCACTTACTCTCCTATGGAAAGAAAGAGTAGGGAAAAGAATATTGTTGGTTGGTAATAGATCAGCATGAAGGAACTGAAGATGCAAATGTTGCAGGTGTTGTTGCACAGGATGCTCTGGGAGGTTTCTTGGATAAAGTTGAATCTTGGTTAATAGATTTTGTTGGCTCTTTCCATGTAGCCCCAAGGAGAGGAGCTAGTGAGCCTTGTCAGATTATTGGCAAAGGGGAAGTGAAGCTGAAATTGTAGGCGGCCAACACATGGGTGTTGAAGGAGGTCATGCAGGTCCCAGTCTTGGAGATGTGGCTAATTTCTTCAGGAAGGTTGGGTGATGAGAGATGCACAAGAACTCTCATAGTGGATGCACTTGAATTAGCTGGTGGTAAGAAAGTAGGTACTCTTTATCTACTTGCTTATATTACTGATTCTTCTTCTGTTGCAGAGATCTATCTTTGTAAGCTTGGTCACATGAGCAAGAAGGAGATGCATGTTCTTAAGAGGAAGACTGATATATTTGATAGGCTTAAGAACTAGAAAGCCTTGGTGTTCTTAGAGGAGATGATAGATAGAGACTAGTGGATGGGGCTGGATACTTTTGAGCAGGGCAGTTTGGACATGGGTTTTGATTCAAAGGAGCTCGTGAGTAAAAAGTCATCACTCACAGGTGAACACAGGTACCGGCATTGATCAGGAGGATTGACATCGGTAGTAGGTAAGACCGACGTCGGTCAGGAGGACCGACATTGGCAACAGGAGACACCGACATCGGTAGAGTTGGTAGTTAGGAGAGGCGCATGGAAACCAACGTCGATCGGATGCAGACTGTGTGGTGATCGAGGTTGGTCACTGTAACAAATTTTGGGTGGACAGTAAGCTGTCAAGGAGTGTCAAACACCCATATGGAGGACTGAAGGTGGTAAGTAAGCCTCAAATTAATTGTTCCTCTTCTTTATACTAGTTGTTGACTGCAAAGTAGGAAGGATCCAGGAAACAGTGGATGCATGGCATGGAGAGAATGTGGAACCAAGTGAGAGATTTGGTAGGGTTGCCAGCCGGTATAAAAGCATTGACACGAATGGATACCTTTGTTAAAGAATAGAGAGAACGAACACGTGATATGGAAGACCAGGTCATATGGTCTTGAGCAAGCTGCAGGACAGTGGTACAGATTTTGACAGGTGGATGACAAAGCATTGCTTTAGTCAATGTCAGGGTAACTACTGTGATTTGTCTTACCAGGTGGATGATGGTCACAACATTATCTGGTTACTATATGTGGATGGTTTGCTAGCAGCGTTTATACATATAGGGTTCTGCTGAGCTAAGGCTAAGATTAATTCAGTGGTTTGCTATGAAGAATTTGGAGCAGTGAAATTCTTTGGCATGGGAGACATGGAAGATCACAGGGTCATTTTGTCTCCAGTGGAAGCTGATGTGAATCAGGTGTTGGTGAGGTTTAGGATGCAAAACTGGAGCACACTAAGGGCTAGACAGTTTAGTGTCTGAAATCACATGAGGTCTGGTATACACTCAAGTTTGCCCAAGCAGTGGGTGTTGACAGAGAGTTAGGAGCCAATTCAGGGAAGTGGGTTCTCAGGTATTTGAGAGGGACCAGTAGCAGGGATTCATGCTACGTAGGATCAGGACTTCACTACATGGGATTGTAGGTTTGGATGTGGCAGGGTACTCGGATGATAGGAGGTGCACCACAGGGTGTGTGGTGGTTGGTCTTCAAGGTTGATCTTGAAGAGGGATACAAGCCAGAAAATAGATTAGATGAGGTACAAGTACAGGTATAGTGCAGCTATTTATCTTCAAGTGGGAGATTGTTAGGTTGTGGAGCTAAAAGCTTCACTAATGTAAATAGAGGAGGAGGTTGAAAAGAGTTTGTTGAGTGTCAGAGACACTGGCGTCGGTCAGGCCAATCGACGTTGGTAGGGTACAGACAGAAGGTAACTGACATTGATCAGAGATCGGCTGATGTCAGCACCCCCAGGCAGACAGAGATTGACATCAGTCACCTGTGCAGTTCGAGATGTGTGTGTTACAGGAAGTTAGCTAACGAACCAAGTGTTTGCATGTCAAGAGCCAAATTTAGATGAGAAACTGCAGATCTAATTATTGTAATTAGGTGTCTAATTATTGTTTGCATGAGATCTATTTAAGAGACTCATTGGTTGTATTGTAAAGTGTGCTAGAGAGTAAGAGAGCAAAATATAAGCTCCTTCAGAGAGGAGAGAAATGGTGTGTTCCTCCTAATGCCACAGTACCATGTGTGGGTGTTGGATTAGAGAATCAGCATGGTTCTTCATGTATGTATGATCTTGGTCATCAGGTGAGCATGGCTACAATAGGAGATCTGCATGGGTAAGTAAGATCATTGATCTGTAGGTATATGTGTGTGCAAGGTTTAAGGTTCACAGGTGTACAAAACTAGATTGATTTACAGGTGTGTAAGATCAGATAAGACAACAACACAACAGGGAGCAGAATTAGGTGGGATCCACTTAGAGTACAGTTTGTACTCAAATAGAGAGCAAAGAGGAAGGCAAGGAAGATCCTTCCATAAGTAAGATCAAATTTGGGTTGCAGGTTGTTGCAGTTTAGGGGAGATCTACTTGAAGTACATTTGTGTACTTGGAGTGCGTGGAGTACTTGTGGAGTGTGTGGAGCACAGGTGTACTGGCAGTAGTGGATACTGGATGGTTGGAGGTGAACACCAACTCTGTGTTTGAGTTGTGTGTTGGGACCTAAGAGAGAGAGCTTTGAGGGAATATTTATTGTTTATGCCCTAGAGGTGTGGGAGCCATAGAGGTGAGTAAGGAAGAAGAACTGTGGCAGCCTTCTTTGTTGTATTTCCTTCTGGAAGAGTTTTAATACAAGTTGTGTATTGTCTCTAATATTCTATGTTATTTCTAAATTTTAGTTACTTGTGTATTTTGGTTAATTTCTGCATGTTAAGTTGCTTGGTAATCAATTATGTGCTTCCGTTATTTTCCCAACCAAGTGGTATCAGAGCTAAGGTTGCAGGGAGCAGGTTTTGTGTTTGGTTATAGGTCACTCTCAGGGGTTTTTGATTGAGTGGGAGTAGAGCAATGGCAGAAGAAAGTAAGCTAAGAATGGAGTAATTGAAAAGCATGAATGGTCACTTACGCTCCTATGGAAAGAAAGAGCAGGAAAAAGAATATTGTTGGTTGGTAACAGATCAACATGAAGGAACTGAAGATGTAGATGTTGCAGGTGTTGTTGCATAGGATGCTCCAGGAGGTTTCTTGGATAAAGTTAAATCTTGGTTAATAGATTCTTTTGCCTCTTTCCATGCAGCCCCAAGGAGAGGAGCTGGTGAGCCTTGTCAAATTATTGGCAAAGGGGAAGTGAAGCTGAAATTAGAGGTGGCCAACACATGGGTGTTGAAGGAGGTCATACAGGTCCCAGGCTTGGAGATGTGGCTAATTTTTTTAAGGAAGGTTGGGTGATAAGAGATTCACAAGAACTCTCACAGTGGATGCACTTGAATTAGCTGGTGGTAAGAAATTAGGTACTCTTTATCTACTTGCTTATATTAATGATTCTTTTTCTATTGCGGAGACGTGGCTTTGCAGGCTTGGTCACATGAGCAAGAAGGAGATGCATGTTCTTTAGAGGAAGACTGATATATTTGATAGGCTTAAGAACTGGAAATCCTTGGTGTTCTTAGAGGAGATGACGGATAGAGACCAGTGGATGGGGCTGGATACTTCTGAGCAGGGCAGTTTGGACATGGGTCTTGATTCAAAGGAGCTCACAGGTAAAAAGTCATCACTCATAGGTGAACACAGGTACAAGCGTTAGTTAAGAGGACCGACGTTGGTAGTAGGTAAGACTGACATCGATCAGGAGGACCGACGTCGGCAAAAGGAGACAACAATGTCGGCAGAGTTGGTAGTCTGGACAGGCGCATGGAAACCAATGTCAGTCAGATGCAGACTGTGTGGTGACCGAGGTCGGCACTGTAACAAATTTTGGGTAGAAAGCAAGCTGTCAAGGAGTCTCAAACGCCCATATGGAGGATTGAAGGTGGTAAGTAAGCCTCAAATTCATTGTTCCTCTTCTTTATACTAGTTGCTGACTGTAAAGCAGGAAGGATCTAGGAAACAGTGGGTGCATGGCATGGAGAGAATGCAGAACCAAGCGGGAGATTTGGTAGGGTTGCCAGCCGATATGAAATCACAGAGACGAATGGATACCTTTGTTAAAGAATAGAGAGAATGGACACGTGAGACAGAAGACCAGGTCATATGGTCTTGAGAAAGCTGTAGGATACTGGTACAGGTTTTGACAGGTGGATGACAAAGCATGGCTTTAGTCAATGTCAGGGTAACTACTGTGATTTATCTTACCAGGTGGATGATGGTCGCAACATTATCCGGTTATTGTATGTGGATGGTTTGCTAGCAAGGTTTGTACATACAGGGTTCTGCTGAGCTAAGGGTAAGATTAGTTCAGTGGTTTGCTATGAAGAATTTTGAGCAGTGAAATTCTTTGGCATGGGAGGCATGGAAGATCACAAGGTGATTTTGTCTCCAGTGGGAGCTGATGTGAATCAGGTGTTGGCAAGGTTTAGGATGCAGAATTGGATCACATGAGGTCTGGTATAGACCTGAGTTTGTCCAAGCAGTGGGTGTTGTTAGAGAGTTAGGAGCCAATTCGGGGAAGTGGGTTCTCAGATATTTGAGAGGTACTAGCAGTAGGGATTCATGCTACGTAAGGTCAGGACTTCACTACATGGGATTGTAGGCTCATATCTGGCAGGGTACTCGTATGACAAGAGGTGCACCACAGGGTGTGTGGTGGTTGGTCTTCAGGGTTGATCTTGAAGAGGGATACAAGCTAGGAAACATATTAGATGGGGTACAGGTACAAGTACAGTGTAGCTGTTTATCTCCAAGTGAGAGATTGTTAGGTTGTGGAGCTAAAAGCTTCACTAATGCAAACAGAGGAGGAGGTTGTAGAGAGTTTGCTGAGTGTCAAAGATGTCGGCATTGGTCAGGCCAACCGACGTCGGTAGGGTATAGACCGAAGGCAACCGATGTCGGTCAGAGATCGGTCGACGTCAGCACCCCCAGGCAGATAGAGACTGATGTCGGTCACCTATGCAGTTCGAGCTACATGTGTTACAGGCAGTTAGCTAACGAACCAAGTGTTTGCATGTCAAGAGCCAAATTTAGACTAGAAGCTATGGATCTAATTATTGTAATTAGGTGTCTAATTATTTTTTGCATGAGATATATTTAAGAGACTCATTGGTTGTATTGTAAAGTGTGCTAGAGAGTAAGAGAGCAAAATATAAGCTCCTTTAGAGAGAAGAGAGCAATGGTGTCTTCCTCTTAGTGACACAGTACCAAGTGTGGGTGCTGGATTGGAAATCAGCAGGGTTCTTCATGTATGTATGATCTTGGTCATCAGGTGAGCATGGCTACGATAGGAGATCTGTATGGGTAAGTAAGATCATTGATCTATAGGTATATGTGTGTGCAAGGTCTAAGGTTCATAGGTGTGCAGAACCAGATTGATTTACAGGTGTGCAAGATCAGATAGGACAACACAATAGGGAGCAAAATCAGGTGGGATCTACTTGGAGTACAGTGTGTACTCAGATAGAGAGCAAAGAGGAAGGCAAGGAAGATCCTTCCATAAGTAAGATCAGATTTGGGTTGCAGGTTATTGCAGTTTAGGGGAGATCTACTTGAAGTACTTTTGTGTACTTGGAGTGCGTGGAGCACTTGTGGAGTGCGTGGAGCACAGGTGTATTGGCAGTAGTGGATACTGGCTGGTTGGAGGTGAACACCAACTCTGTGTTTGAGTTGTGTGTTGGGACCTAAGAGAGAGAGAGCTTTGAGGAAAGATTTACTGTTTATGCCCTAGAGGTGTGGGAGCCCTAGAGGTGTGTAAGGAAGAAGAACTGTGGCAGCCTTCTTTGTTGTATTTCCTTCTGGAAGAGTTTTAATACAAGTTGTGTATTGTCTCTCATATTCTGTGTTATTTCTGAATTCTAGTTACTTGTGTATTCTGGTTATTTTCTGCATGTTAAGTTGCTTGGTAATCAATTGTGTGCTTCCATTATTTTCCCAACAGTTTCAATTAGTGTCTTCTACACCAAGGGATTCCTAGAGGTTGACATATTGTACAAATGGGGGATGGCTCAACCTAAATTCCCTTTTTGTGCACACCTGGAGACACTCATGCACCTCTTCTATGTTTTCCCTAAGGCCTAGTGTGCCTAGTCTTGGATACATGATTTTTTCCAACCATAATACTATACCCCCTTTAGTTTGTCTCACACTCTATTCAGAGACAACCCACAAATGTTGTTGTAATTCACCTAAGTCTGGGATGCTTTCAGAATCAAAATTAATTTTTGGATATGGAAGGAACAAAATTTAGTGATATTTACAAGAAATGTTGTTGATATTTACTTTTCTACTTCTAATAAAGTTATTATTTTGTTTAATGTGCTTCTATAGATTCAAGCTCAAGCTAATAAGGTGGTGATGGAATTGGATTACCTTCAGCAGATCCTCTACCCTTGGGGGGATGCATCATGTGCTATTGCTAGTGCATCACCCTCCCTGCTCTGGAACTGTGCTCCTCAAGGATGCAATGGACCTCCTCCAAATAGTTCTTGGAGAAACTGCTCCCACAGGGGATCTTGTGCTATTGTTTCTCCTAAAAAATGACACTCTCCACCTTCGACTCAATGGAGAGGTTGGGACTCTCCACCATGTCAAGATTAAAGAAGGTTGTTGGAATTAAATAATAAGCTTGACTCACCAAACATCTCTGCCTACTCCAATACATGGCAATTAATGTCTCCAACGACTCGAAAAAAAACTAATTTGTATCTTACAATTTTCTAGATAAGTCATTAGATTATTGAAGAACCAACTAATTAAACTAGAAAATTATTTTTTTAGATTCCATCTATATAGAAGACCAATGCAGAACTTGCTGGAAAGATATATGAATATGTACTGTCATTTCAGATATAATATAACAAAAATAAAGAACATAGCATAATTGAACAGCATAAAATATCAGCTGGAAACACAAAAGTAGAAGAATAGAGGATTGGTAAAAATAGAGCAGTAGATACTATAAGAGGAATTTAAAATAAACATTTGTATATAGCAGTATATTTTTATCAATATAAATTAAAGTGTGTATATTATTTTCTGGTTATATGGATCTTTTTCATTGTAACTATATTACTGTTATATACAACATCATTTTGAAGAAGAGCACAGCACATACATCTCACTTTCTAAGAGGAAGGTAGGATTTGGTGAGACGGCTTTTTTTAAGGGCGTGCAATGTCTAAGTCATATTTTAGGTGCGGTAGGTGTATATTCTAATTGTAAAACTTCAGGTAAGATTGATGGATTTATGGAGTAAGACTTCAACCGTCTTATCTGCGGGGACAAAATAGCAAGAGACATTATCAAGGAAACTTTCACGATTAATCAATTGGAAGATGGATTTGTCCACCCGTAAAAGAATTATAATATTCAACTTTGATGTTATCGTAAATATTTAGAAACATGATAAAGTCGAAAAGGACAACTGTGCACGAATGATATGGCGTACTTGTAACGGCGTTTGTGATCGTATATCAACTTCATTGTTAGTCTGTATAAGGTACAACTCTCCAACCTTGAAAAGGTATATAATTAAGGCATTGATACTTCTTCTATCAAACCATCACTGCTAATTGCATGGAAATTGGATTATGATACTTCTTCTATCAATCGTTTTACCCTTCAACTAACAACATAATCAAGTCAAAAAAAAAAGATTTACCTAAAATGTCGTTTTTGAACTGTTATACAGCATTGGCCAAGGAAATTAGCTTTCAGTTTAGTAAAACAAAACTCGAAAGCCTTATTTCTTTAGATGATAATCTATATTAAAAAAAAGAAAACAAAAAAAATTATAAAAGTTTTACAGGATCACGTTCTGTAGCCATTTTACACATATGAAGGGAAACAATTTCCACCGCCATAAGATAAGTTTATATATATAAAAGACAATAAATTAGTATACATATAATCATACAGTTTAGGGTATATGAAGTGTTGGGTATATTAAATGAGACAAGTTTTATTACCCTATGTTAATTATATATACATATAATTTATGGTGCAAAAAATTGTCTCATTTTATATACCCAAAATAATTAAAGAATCACATACATATAAATACACTCTGAACAATTTTTTATCCAAGTTTCAATCCTATTAGAATTATATATATATATATATATATATATATATATATATATAAACATAAACATATGCTCATCTGTGGAAGCATAAAATCTCAAGGATTTAAAACATGAGTCCCTTTCCTCCTCAATTCAGAGTCAACAATGGTGAACTTAAATGGATGCCTCTTAAGCAAGCTGGTCATACCGTCCGTTGGAATATTGCCTTTAAAGCCATAAAACTTAACTCAATAATCATCCTTCTATGAGATTTTAATAGTTTAAATTGAAATAGGAATTGGTTAAGATAAAAGGAATAGGAAGTATGTTATGCCATTGGATTTATTTTTATTAAAAAAAAAATTTAACTAAAATCAGTTTTAAATTTAATTAACTATTATGGTTTAGAATTAATTTTTATTTTTAAATTTATATTAAAAAATTATTATTTATATAAAAATTGTATTAAATAAATTTCACGAAATATAAATAAATAGCCATCCTAGCACTAAATATATTCGATGCTTGTACTCATTTTAATTATGTGTTAATGGTTTTTTTTTAAAATTATTCTTATTGTTTTATTTAATTATCTGATTTAATAATGTTGTATTTATGTGATTATGTTTAGTTATTATTTTTGAAAATATTATATTTATTTAATTATTTAATAATGTTGTGTTTATGTAATTGTGTATAATAGTAATTTTTTTTAAAAAAATAGTGTATTTAAATATTTAATTTATTATATTAATGTTCTTTATGATTTTTAATTTTATAAGTGTATTTTTATTAATAAAACTTGATAAAATATAATTTTATTTATACAAAAATGATGTGTATAAAAATCACACTCTTAGAGTCAAACCATATTAAATTATACACGTTTTAGGAGAGAGAAAAAACAAACCAATCAAACAAGAATAAATTAGATGAATAAAAAATTATAAATTGCCAAATCCTATATTTACAAGACTTCATTTTTTGTCTATTTTTTTGAACCTCTATCCAACCCTCTTTATTATCAGTAGCCATCAGTTTAGCAAAATCTATTGAAAGCGCTAAAGTATGTTAAAGTTCAAATGAGGGTTGATTTTTATAAGATTCAGAATTGTTAGATTCATGTAGTCTCTTGATTCCTCCACTTCAAGTAGTATTCATCACTATCATTTTGTAAGAGGAATCTGTCACAATAATTTCTCAACTCTATACCTTCTTTTTTCTATGTAGCATTTCTAGATTTTTCAGTCCCTTTGTTTGAAAGAGGGCGCTCATATGGTTACTGGCATTTAGGATTAAACGATTGGTCTTTTTAGTTTTTTGGCTTCCCTGCATAAGGACAAAGCCCCTATAAATGACCAATTTGATAGCAAAATAACATCTAAAAATATTATTTCATAATCCAAAATTTGGATCTAATAAAAAATGCTATTATTCAACTAAATTCTCTCTAAAAGACCTTTACTAAAATCTATCTTCACATAAATACAAAAAGAATTATTATTTTAATAACAAATTTTTAACTTCATAAACAACAAAACCACCTACAAAATAAATAAGTATTATTATAGGGAATGGTTTGGACTTCCAATAATTTGATAGAATAACAAAAATAAATTACTAGCATACATATCTTAGATAAATCTATGTAAAATATACTGATAAATATTATTTTTGACACACCTATATTGTATGGAATAGTGAATACCTTGAGAATAATATCTATTGATACATTTTACATAGATTTATGTAAGATATGTATGCTAGTTTTTATTTTTGTTTGATAAAGTTATAATTATTAAGAATAAAATATTTTATTACAATAAAAGATATTAAGGTTCCTAAATTAAAACATAAAAAATATCAAGTGGTTTGTAGTTCAATGATGAGGATGATGGTCTAAAAGATGATGTCTAGCCATCCACCAAGCTATAAATACTAGGAGATATGAAAAACGGACAAAGTTAGGATTGTACCCCTCACTAATTTGATGAAATGGATACCCGTTAATCCTTGACACAAAGCCGAAAAAATATTTAATACACTTATTTCTATATAAAAAATAAAATTTTAATTATATATATATATATATATATATAACATAGAAAAATTAATATTGATGAACAATTAAATAAATTAATTGAAATATACAATCGTTATATTTTATATAAATTTACCTATGATATTTAGGCTAGATATAAAAACATTAACATTACCTCCCTGCCACCCTCCAAAAAAAACTCACCATTCAAAATTCTCAATTAAAAAATAAACACAACCTAATTACAAATGAAGGGTAAGTCGTAACTATTATATGACAGTTGTTTTTATTAGTATTTTCAATGATGTCAACAAGGCAGTGATGTATAGGCAATTAAAAAATAATGAAAACTGAAAATGACGGGACATACGGTGAAGTCGCGCAATGCGGTGCCCTACAAATTTCAGAATCCAAACATATAAATGGTGGCTTCAGTGTATCCCAACCCTTGTTTAATCAATAAAAAAACAAGACAAGACAATGATCGATTGTGAAAAAAAAATATTGCGTGTAGAGTCTCTAATTTAGGGAGACAGATTGGCAGGTATGGACTAATTAAACCTACTGCCAAATGAAGAACCGACGTTGGTCGAAGTAGATCAGCGCGGCTCTTTTGATTGCAATGCATAAGGATTGTATAACGTTGTGCACGCAGCCCTTTAAAATGAACACGGATTACATTACTGACAGATGGGTTTTTTCGTTTGTAACGACCATCTTTGTAACCTAAATTACAATTATCTCTATCACGATAAATCATCAACGTCCAGGCTTGCAGCCACCCACAATTGACACTAGTAAAAAGGAAGATGAACTACACAGGTCATAGCGGCGGATCATTTGTCAACTAACAAATGGAATGGAGGAGTAACAAATTCTCTCACGTAGTTAGATTTATTTGGAGGAACAGTACAGCAATTTTTTTTTTGACGGCATTACTAACTCTTATTTCATATAACATATTGGCAAGGCGGCTGTTATGCTCTCCAAATTTTAATGAGAAAATCCTTGTCTTAAACATGGGTATATATAAGGACTATATTTCCTTGATTCTTGTCATAAATTGTACATTATTTATCATTAAACATAATTTTATAATCACTTTTATATAGTTTCAATAATCAATAAATTATGTTTTAGCTTTGAAATGTAATAATTATCATTAACACATTTCATACCTTTTCTTTTTAGTATTCACCTTCATAATTTCTTTGCTGCAATCTCTAAATATTTTTCATCACCAAGCTTGAGTTTGGTCTTAAAACTTTTATTTATTGTAAAAAACAACTCATTATTCGTTGACATGCGATAAAAACAATCGGAATCTAGGTACCAACCCTTCTTGGGATTTTTTCAATTTTATCATACGGAAAGAATAAATTTCATAGAGAATCCTGCCCATCCTCATTAGCATATTTAGTACTTCTTCCTTCATTACCTAATTTCGATCTTCAATCCCATTCAAATTGACCAGATTTATTGCAGCGATAACATTCAGTATTATTTTATCAAACCTACCATTACCTCACTATCTTGTAACTAAACCACCTCTTCTTCTTCTATTTCCTCTTGAATAAATCTTACTCATGTCCTTGACTATTCCTTGGTTGCTTTTACTATTAGTAATGGCACCTTCAGTCTTTGTAATCTTCGATTTTGAGGCAAAATCCTTCTTATCACTTTCATTGAATGTGTTTCATAGTCTTTCTTCATGATTCACAGACCTATTTTATGGAAGCCATAACTTTTGACTCGTCAACCTAATTGATCTCTCATTCAAACCAAAATGAAGATAAAAGAAAGACTAATGGAGTCATGAACCACTTCAATGTTTAGAACCCGTTATAGGTTATTTGGAGAGCCATACAAGACCACCTAAGGGTTCAACATTGCTTTATGTTCTATTTAGTCATACTAAAATTAATAAAAATCAAATAAATTTGTAACCAGAAGTGAAATTGATTTAAAAATTGCAAACATCATTAGTATTTAGAAGAAGTTAACTCTAGGTACTTTTTAGTTTTCTTTTAGATTTTCTAATTTCATGTGTGAACTCTAATTTTGAGTGAGATTTATTTAAATATATATGTTTAGTTATTTTATTAATTCAAGGTGAATCAATAAAAATTATGGTTTAAAAAAAAATTGAGAATCTACCTATCGATATTTTAATTCTTTATTAGTATGTGGTTTCATCATCTAGTATTAGAGGAAGTTCAACTCTTGAATGTAATATCTTCGTGACTTTGTATAGGGTTTTGAAAAAAAAATAGATTATTCTATGTTTTAATAAAAGGTATAAAAATAATGAGGATGAGGAGCAATAACTATAGAGACAAGTTGAATAATTAATTGCAATTATCATAAATCAAAGATAAAGGAAAATGCAAGATGAAACAAATGAAGAAAAAAATTTTGAAAATAAAATTCAACCATAAGAATAATGATAACAACCGACATCAATGAAAGAGAGGATTGTTAGGGATTTAAAGGGAATTAGAAAAAGAATCAAAGTTGATGTTCTATATTATAGAGGTTGTTTAAAGGTAATAGATTTGATAGATTGGTTAAACAACATGGAGAATTTTTTCAAATGAAATACTCTAAGAGAAAATAAGAAAGTAAAATTTATATTCACTAAATTGAAGGGTCATGTAATTATTTGGTGGGATCACCTACAAAAAGATAGACAAAGAAAGGATAAACAAAAGATAAATGCATGGAGCAAGATGGATAAGATGTTGAAAGATAAATTTATTCTTATGGATTATTTACAAACCCTACATAAAAGATTCTATAATTTAAGGAAAATTTATCACAATATACAAGAGTATTATAGAGATAAGTTTTATAAAGTTTCTATATGAGTAGAGTATGATGAAATAAAATAACATATGGCTGAAAAGTATGTGAATGGGTTGATGTTTCTTATTCAAGATGAATTGGACATGCATAGAATACTTTGTATAGAAGAGGCTACTTAATTAATTTTGAAATTAGAATAAAATAAAAGAGGCAAAATTTCAAAATATCAGCTAGTCCAAGAAGAGGACAATCTCCTCTAATAAAGGGACAAGGTGGCTTTAATTCCACTAGAGAAGGATCTCCTCATGGTGCAGAAGATTAGGAAGGTAATAGACAATGGTTTCAATATCGACAAAGAGGAAGAGGATTTCAAAGAGGATTAGGCTATGCTGGTGCTAGAGTTTTGTTTACAAATTTAAAAAAATGTTATATTTTTTTTATAAATGTAGATAATAATGACATAGAGTGTTTAAATATCTCCACTATCATGAACATGAAAGGAGGAAGGATGACTATGAAATTAGAAATTTAGTTGAGGATGAGATAAAAGATAAAAATATAAAAGTTGTAGTAGAAGATATTGGATAAAATATCATGATTAGAATAACAATGACGTCTCTAAGGAAATAACATGTGTATAATAAGAAAGTTGGTGATGCAAGGCTAAAAATAGATATATTTTGAACAAGGTATACCTCAAGAGGTAAAATATGTAAAGTAATTATATATGGTGATAGTTTGGATATGGTATATAAATAGATGATAGATCTCTATTAGGTTTGCATTCTAAAAAATATTTTTATTGTCAATGATTTGATGGTTTAAGAGAAAGAACTAAGATATAGTAAATAAAAGGTGTTTAATAATGTTTTTCATAAGAAAAAACTATAGAGATGAAATATAGTGTTATTATATTCCAAAGGAAGCATACCATGTGTTGCTAGGAAGACCATGGCAATATGATAGAAAGATAATTCATGATGGAATAAAGAATACATATTTTTTTTTATAAAAGTGATACAAAGATAGTTGTACTACCTCCTAAAGAATATGGGAATGTAAAAATGATGTTGTCTACAAAAGAATATATTAAATACATGAAGATGGCATGCTATTGGTATGCATTAATATCAAATAAAGAAGATATAGAAGTGGTGTAAATAGTAACAAACACAATAAAATTATTGGAATAATATGTATATGTTATACTTGATGATATACCAAATGGTTTACCACCAAAGAAAGACATCCAACATCATATTGACTTGATTCCAAGATCATCTTTACCTAATTAAGTGGTTTATAGGATGATTCAAATATAAAATGAAGAATTGAATAAAAAAGTTATTGAGTTGGTGAGAAAGGGTGTATTAAGGGAGAACATGAGTCCATGTGAAACACAAACATTGATAACCCAAAATAAAAATGGGACATGAAGGATGTGTGTGTATAGTAGAGTAATCAATACAATAACTATCAAATATAGATTCATAATACCACATTTAGATTATGCGACGGATGTGCTTGTAGGAGAGAAATACTCTGCCAATATTGATATAAGGAATGGATACTATGTGATTAAAATTCATGAAGTAGATCAATGAAAAATAAAATTTAATATTAGGGATGGCTTATGTGAGTGGATGCTTATGCCATTTGGATTATCTAATGCACCCAACACATTTATGAGGGTGATGAATACAATGCCATGAGATTATATTAGTAAATTTATTATGTTTTACTTTAGTGATATTTTGATATTTAGTAAAATTAAAGAAGATAACCTAAGACATTTGATAATGGTATTAAAATTGTAAAGAAAGAATAAGCGTTATGTCGATCTGAAGAAGTACATGTTTATGAAAAATAGTTTAGTTTTATTTGGTTTTGTAGTTTTAGTAGATAGTGTATGAATGGATGAAAAAATGTAAAGATAATTATTGATTGGAATATTCCAAATTATAACATAGAAGTAATAAGCTTTCATGGTTTTGAAACATTTAACATAAAGTTCATTAAGAATTTTAGTAGTATTATTGAATCAATAATAAATTACATGAAATGATAATAATTTGTGTTGAAAATGGAAGAAATATAAATCTTTTAACTATTTAAGAATAAGATTATTAAAAAACCATTTTAACATTATTAGATTTTAACAATGTGTTAGAGGTCAATTATGATGTTTCACATATGGGAATTGGTGTTGTGTTGAGTCAAGAAGGAAGATTAATATCATATTTTAGTGAGAAATTGAATGAGGTAAGAAATAAGTATTGTACATATGGTATGCGATTATACAAACATTAAGACATTGGAGCCATTACATGGTACGCACATATTTTATCTTATTTACATATCATGAGGCCTTGAAGCATGCCAATAATTAAAATAAGTTAAATATTAGATGTGGAATGTGGGTTTCTTTCTTTTAGGGATACACTTTTGTTTTAAAGCATGCATTTAAAAAATAGAGTTTAGTAGCTGATGTTTTAATCAGTCGAGTGGAACTATTAACTAGTATGATGAGTTTAGTAGTTGGATTTGAAGTTGATAAAGAAATATATGATACTGATCCATATTTTTTCAAGATAGTTGAGTAATACATGAATCCATTAACATGTGAGACATGTAAAATATATGATGGGTACTTTATACAAGATGATTATCTCTTTATGAAAAATTAATTATGTATTCTAGTTGGGTCTCTAAGGGACATTATTATAATGCAGTTGCATAGTGGTGGTTTGGGTGGACACTTTGGTAATACTAATAAAAAAGATTTAGTGCAGTGGAAATATTTATCAGAAAATATGAAGAGATATGTGTGAAGGTATGTTTCAAGATGTATGATATGCCATGTGGCTAAAGGCCATGCACAAAATAAAATGTACAAAAGTCATTACCAATTTCAAGAATACCATGAACATATTTTAATACGAATTTTGTGTTGGTGTTGCCAAAAACATGGAGAAGTAATGATTAATTTTTTTTGGTAGACAAGTTTTTAAGATGATTCATTTTATTTCATGTAAACCAATGATGCCACCATAGGTAAATAAATATTATTTAAGGATGTTGTGAGATTGCATGGTGTTGCTAAAACCATTATATCATATAGGGATGTAAATTTTATAATTCATTTTTGAAGTACTGTATGAAAGAAGATGAGAATTAAGCTATAATTTAGTATTTCATAACACTCACAAACATATGGATAAACAAAAGTAGTAAATATGAGCAAGTGCAATTTATTATTAGATAGAAGTCTAAACAATGGGACTTGGATTTACCTCAAGCTAAGTTTGTATAGAATAGTTCTATAAATAGATCAACATAAAAATCATAATTTTAGATTATTTATAATATATATCCTATAGGTATTTTAGATTTTGTAAAGTCACCAATTCCATAATGAATTAATGATAGTGTAGAAGCATTTCCAAAGCACATACAACAATTGCAAGAAGAAGTAAGAAAATTGCTATACGAACGTATTGAAAATTATAAAGCAATAACATATGTAGAAATAAATTCAAAGATACTTTAATAATGATATTTGGTGATGTTGCATTTGAGAAAAAAAATATTTTCCAAAGGGACGCATAATAAATTTAAGTACAAAAAAATTAGTCTAGGTAGAATTGTGAATAAAATCAATGATAATAGTTATGAGGTGAGTTTGCCACATAATTTTGATATCCCTCAAATATTTAATGTTTCATATTTATATAAATTTCATGAAAAAGATGGTAAAAGAGAAGAGTATGAATAATTAAATTGAAATTAATAGGTACTCAGGAAGAATAAATAGAATATAGTACAAGTTCTGGATAAGAGGATAATGAACATAAAATAAATAAGTTATAAAAAGTATTTAGTACAGTGGGAAGGACTATGACAAGAAGACGACTTGAATTTTTGAATGAGAGATAAAAAATATTAATAATAGCAAATTAAGTAAATATAATTAGGGAAACTCTTAGGAGTTAAGTTGTTATCAACCAGAGGAGAATGATTTAGAGACCTATCATCTAGAGGCCATAACTTTTATCTCAATAATTTAATTCAAATTGCACTCACACCAAAATGAAGATAAATAAAATAATAGTGAAGGCATAACCCACTTCACTAGTTAGGTACAATTATAATAAGTTTGGAGAGCAATACAAGATCATCTAAGGGTCCAAAATTGCATTCTACTAATTCTAGTCATGATAAAAATATAAAAATTCAAATAAATTCGTAACCAAACATGAAATTAAGTTGAAACATATATAAAATAATTAATTTAGAACTTAGACACATTTAAAATTTCAATTCCATCTGAATTCATTGGAAAAAGTTATTAAGGAAATCAAGTTGTTATTTATAGCAGGGGCAATTAAATATAGGTATTGCTTTTATTATTTTTAGAGTTTTTAAATTTTGCATCTCAAATCGAATTTTGATTTAAGGTTTGTTTTTTATTAATTAAGATGGAAAAAATAAGGGGCCAAACCCTCAAAAGGTAAAAAAAAGAAACGCTAGAGGCATCAAACCAAAAGAGCCTCAAAATAGTTACAGCATGGCCCGCTTAACCAACATAAACAACAAAGATAACATAACTAGCCTAAAGACAATATGTATGAAGAAGCAGAGAATAAACAACATAAAATAAATCAAAACTAAGGAGAAAGATTATCCCATTTTTTAGCCAAAGATTCAGTAGATTCATCCAAAATTTTGAGATTATCATCTTTGTCCTCCAAAGCTATAGTCTCATGATCCTACAACATATAAATATTAAGTAACACTATATGCCTAAACATAGTATAAATTGAGTGTTCTAGTTTATTTACATGACCCCTTATGGTAGTAATTTCATTCTTGTAGTCAACACCTTCCTCTGTCTCATCAAAAACATCCTCCACAAACATCCTTCCTCGTTCATTAGCATTATCCTTAGAATCACCAATATCACCACCAAAAATATCAGTCTATTTATTCCCATTATTACCCTCTACATCTTCAAAATTCTCCTAGACTTCAATAGCCTTTGCCTCATCCCCCTAGGTGGATTATTCAGAACCATTCTGTGAATAATCAATAAGTTTAGCTTTTGGTGCAAGTTTTCTAGCGATCCTCCTTATTCTCCTAACCCTAGAGGACAATCCCTCCTTCTTATCCTTAGAAGATAGATTAGTTTTACTTCTAGGTCCCATAGGAGTATTGCTAAGATTTTTAGGGGTCCCCACAGCATCCCACATAGTTTCCTCTTCCACCTCCCAAATTTTCCTCTTCTTTCTCTTCACACTACTTTTAGAGACTAGAGTGTGGGTAGCGGTCACCATGGTAGTCTCCTCATTAGTCAGAGAAAAGGAAACCCCTTTCATCTTATGATAAGTAAGGGAAGGGCAAGGCTCTTTAGATATGTTAGTATCATTAGGGTTGGAAAAAATTTCATTGTTATAAGACTAGATAGGCTTAGGTGGCTTCAGAGCAAGGTTAAAATTATATAAGTAGAGAATAAGACTCTGGTGTAGGGGAATGGGTTTTTTGGAGGGATTCTTAGCTGACTTATCTTTAACCTTAAAAATTGAATGCTCAAGGGAAGACAACAGATAGAATGGGAAGCTAATATGAGTATTACATCCATAATGACTCAGTAAAGGAAGATGATAATTGTAGAACCTTGTAAACTGCCCCTCCATAGTTAAGTATTTCATGAGGAGGAAACACATATCATCCCATGGCTCTGGTACCTTGGGCCATTCAAATCCTCCCTAGTAAGGAATTAGTTCTTTGCCTTCCCTAATGAATAACTTCTGGTTAGAATGGTTTACCACTTTCAATTTTATTTACATCTTGGTCTCCTTAGTTGGTAGGCTAGTCGCCATAGCAATAACTTTCTCTAAAACCTCAAACCCAATTCTCTCAATAGTGACTCTACGGCTATGCCAAGATCGAGTGAATTGCTCAGATAGATTTTCATCGTGGCCATTAAGCCATTCCAAAAAAGGGCTAATACCACCTTCCTTATATTAATTCTAGACCACAACATTATCCTTAAACTCGCAACAGGAAATTGGCTCCATTCAAATCCTATCTCCTCCCATTATAGCCTTCCAAACAAAGACATAGAATCCCCAAAACTAGAGATTCATAGAGTTATTGTGAAAGGAGAGATTAACATTTTGACAAGGAATTATGATAAGGAGTCTACACATATTATCATTAATGAGAGACACCTTTTGAAGGACCAATTGAAACCTACATTTCCCATGCTTGAACATGATTATAAGGAATTCTCTATAATTAACAGATAAGCAACTCACCTTAACATAAGGAAGTAATAAATTAGAGATGACACTGAGAAATTGAAGTACAAAAAACATGTAATTTAAGATACACATCAGCATCTTCTAGTAAACCTAATGGAATAAACTATCTTTCCTAAGATAATGAGACATCATTAACATGTTATCTATTTTTGAATTAAGTCCCTTATGTTTAAAGGGATGTTACTAATTTTGCACTAACAACACCAATTTGAAAATTGTTGGCCAAGGTCTACAAGAGCATTCGCAACCCCATTTCCCTCTCTATATATATGAGAGATATTAAATCTAGGGATCCGCTGTAAAAGGATCTATATATCCACTATAATATCTTCTAGTTTCTAGCCATAAGTCAACACATTAGTAACAACATCTATAATAAGTTTGGAATCCCCCTAAATGTGCAATTGTCTAATATCAAGTGAAATAGCCAATTTTACCCCCATAGAAGAGCAGAGGATTTAACATAATTATTGCTTCAAATGCCTATACCACCAGCATAGATATCAACCATCCACCCCTTGTCATCCCTGATAATCCCACCACCACTAGCCTTACCATCTGCCTTAGATGCTTCATCAAAATTTAGTTTGAGCCAATTAGGCTTCAGGGGAATCCAATTGGTATTTAATCTCTGCAATTATTTAGAATTATTATGAGCCATGATTTAGTTTAGAATTCTCCAATTAGTCATAATTTGCTCCTCTTCTTGAGAAAGGTTTTTCTATAGTTTTGATGTGAGAATTGGTCACACTTTCCATAAGACTCTTAGAAAAGGAATGAAAAAATTGAGAAGAATCCCTAGTAGTATCCCTAAAAAAAATTGATTATGTTATTTTCATACAGTCCAACCAAGAAGAGGGCAGAGTTTGGTTCCAAAGCTCAACAAGCCATAGATGAGAGAAGGAAGGACACCAGTTGGAAATGACTTCCCTAATATCAGAATTACAAACCCATTACATTCAAAAATTCCTGAAAATAATATTCCATATTTTCCAAGCAAAATAACATTGGAGAATTAAATGAGAGACAATTTTCTCCTTCTCAAAGCATAGAAAGCACCTATTGACCAAGGTGAATCCCCTCCTCTGTAAATTATCTTGAGTTAGGATTTTGTTATGAATAGCAACCCACCAAAACATATTAATTTTAGGGATAAGTTTATGATTCCAAAATTACCCCCAAATCTAATTTTTATGCACATTAGGTATCAACAAGTGGTAAGCAGACTTAATAGAAAATTGACCTTTCTTATCTGGCCACCAATACAACTCATCTTCCCTAGGAAAAAGAGGGATTTTGATCTCGAGCAACGAATGTTGGATAGACCACATCCTAGGAGAGAGATCAAGGTGATGGGTACAACAATCTAAGAGATTTTTTAAACTCTTAATACCATTATTATTGTGAACATAATGACAAATTTTATCCCTAAAAAACTATGTAGCAATGCCAACAATACCTCCATAATCACCTTGAGTAATCAGGTCCTTTTCATTCAACCAAATGTCTTCCTAGAAGTTAATAGAATTACCCTTCCTTAGTTTCCATCTAAGCCCATGCTTGAGAAGACTTATAGACTTCAAAATTTTGTTCTAGATAAAAGATCCCTAGGGAAGCCCTTCTTGATGGAGAAAATTAAAGTGGTCAATTCCATGATGATACTTGGCTTGCATAATGACCCTCACTTTTTATGGTTGTGGATCAAATTCTAGTTTATTTTGGAAAGGAGGGATTTATTCATATTCTTGACAGATCTAATGTTAAGACCTCCATGAGATTTGGGAAGACAAACTTTCTCCCAACTAGCTAAAGACATTCTCTGTTTGTCTTCCACCTCAATCTATAAGAATTTTCTTTGAATCTGCTCCAATTTGTCATCAATAAACCTAGGCATTTGAAAAAGAGACAACAAGTAAGTAGGAATACCTTGCAAAGAATCACGTAGAAGCTAAAGCTTACCAACACTACTAAGTAATTTACCCTTCTAACCAACCAACTTCTTCTGAGTTCTTTCCAAAATTTCATTCCAAAATCCTTAAGACACCTCTTTGACCATAAAGGGGAGGCCAAGGTAAATGGCAGGAAGATCAGCTTTAGCACAACCAATAATATTAATGATTTTTCATTGAAGATCAGCTAGAGTATTAAAAAATACACATTGCTTTTTTGAAATTTTATGTTTTGATCAAAGGCTTTGTCATAGTCATTTAAAATATTCTTCTAGCTATGAGCTTTGACCACATAAGAGATACCAAAGAGGATGGTATCATCCACAAACTATTGCATAGACATATAGGGAAGGGAAGAAGCAGGTTTAATACCCACAATTTATTTAGAGGTAATCTTAAATTTAACATATCTCCTAAGGGCCTCAGTCATCATGATAAACAAGTATGTTGAAAGAGGATCCCCCTATCTAATCCCCCTCAAGGAAGAGAAAAAACTCCTAGGGATGCCATTGACCAGAACAAAGAATTTAGTAGTGGAAACAACCTCCCTAATAAGAAGGGATATTTTTTCATTAAAACCAAACTTTTTAATGACTTTAAATAGTAATTTCCATGAAACTCTATCATAGGCCTTGGAGATATCTAACTTTAGAACCATGCCAGGGATTATGCTCTTGTCCATAGAGAGGATAGTTTCATGAGTGGAGATCACAACATCAAGAATTTGTCAACCAGGGACAAAGCCTTTCTAAGAAGGGGAAATAATTTTATCCAAAGAAGGCTAAACCTCAGTATAATCAATTTAGTGCATAGCTTATTGATGGTATTACACAAGATAATCAGTCTGAAATTAGAGAGATACATAGGCTTTATTTTTTTAGGGACAAGAATAATAAAAGTATTGTTAATCTGCTTTAGAAGTTTACCAATTCTTAAAAAATCCCTCACAACAACAGTGACATCAACACCCACAATATCCCAATATTCTTGAAAGAAGATTGGAGGAAAGCCATCAGGACCAGGGGCTTTGAAAGGATCCATAGAAAATAAGATAGCATGAATGTCCTCCTCAAGAATAGGTTTTAGCATTTCAAAGTTGTCTTCTTCACTAATCAAACAGGGGATCTTATCATTAAACTGGTCCATAATCCTTCTATTGTCAACATTATTAGCTTGCTCTGACAACAAATTTTGAAAAAATAACATAGCTTGGTCCCCAATCTCATTGTCCTCAGTGATAGTATTTCCATTTTCTAGATATAATTTAGAGATAGAATTAGCCTACCTATGTTTCAGGGGTAAATGATGAAAAAAGGCAACATTCTTGTCACCTTCTTTAAGCCACTAAACCCTGGACTTCTATTTCTAAAAAATCTCTTCTTTTCTCATAAGATTCTTCCAGTTAGAAATCAGATCATATTCATCCTACATAATATCATCAGTAACATTGCCTTGAGCCATAAGCTACTGAAGATCAGCTAATCTTCTAGAGATAGTTTTTTTCTGGCTAAACACATTGCCAAAGTTATATATGTTCCATCTATGAACTTCTTTTTTAATGTGAACGAGCTTTTTGACCACCCTAAACACAGGAATACTCTGAATGGGTGTTTTCCACCATTGGGCCACAAGGTTTCTAAAATCTTTATGTTTAATCCACATAGCTTCAAATCTAAAAGGGAAAGGACCACCCTTACACTGTTCCTTCTAACTAAAGAGAATATGACTATAATCAGACATGGTTCTAGAAAGAGCTTTCAGACTCATATTGTGATGATTATCCCAATTGATAGAAATAAGAACTCTATCCAATTTTACTAGTCTGTGCTATTATTAATTCGAAGTGAATTAATGAAGATTATAGTTTTATAAAATTTAGAGTATTATATCTATTGATATTTTCATGCTTTGCTAGTCTGTGCTTCCATCACTTCTTGGGACACAAGATATCCAAATAGCTTACCACACTCAAGAGTAGTCAAATATTTGTTTTTTCAAAGATGATGGGAACATGGTTCCTTTGTGTTGTTATATACCTTAACACCTTTTTCACCACAACCTATTTCTTCTAGATTTCTCAAAGAGTAGCCATTTTATTGACCAACTCCTATACCCTTAAGAAATAATCACTCACATTTTTGGATTATCGCATCATCAAATGATCAAGTTCCCTCTCTAAATCCTATAAATTAATCACTTTAATTTATTCACTACCTTGGTAAGATTCTTGTCGAGTCTTCTAAGTATCTTTGATTGTCTTTGCGCATACAATTGTTTGAAATAAATTCTTATCTAGAATCTGTTTGAATATGAAACAAAGTTTATAAGTTAATCTTCTAATCTTCTTTTTTAACTTGTCTATTATTAGCTAAAATAGTGGCCAAATTAGTTGGCTATTTCTAACTAGTTTTTACAAAATCCAATAAATTTTTTCCTATCTAAAGAGTTACCATTTGAATGCTCCAATAATCACAATTATTTCTATTAAATTATGAAATAGAAAACTAGTTAGAGTTTGATATTAATAATTTTTAAAGAGATTTGAAATAAAAACTAAAAAATACTAGGAAACTTAGACAAACACTAATACCAATTAAAGATTTTAATAAAACCCACTTCTCATTATTCAACAATAACAAACTTTCAAGCCAATATAAAACTCACAGTAAATAATATTGAAACAATTACCTAAAACATGTTATTCAATATAAAAAAATAATTTAAAGCTGAAATTGAAATGCCATACATAGCCCAGAATTGGAGGAATAAAATTTTGTAGATTATTCACTGCAATTTTAGATCATAATCATTCAAATAATTTTTTTGTTCTAAATAAAATTATTATCATACAATATATTTAAAAAAAATAATTAATGGATAAATGCCACATGTAAATTAGAAAATAGACTATTCTAAATATTTCTGAAAATCAAATAAAATATAGAGTAATCTAAATATTTCTGAAAAGTAAATAAAACTAAAATTACAACTTGAAAATAAACTAATCTTATTCTTCTATAAAAATAAACTAAAATGCCACGCTCACGATTATATTAAATCAGCAACATTGATCCAACAATTAAGTCATACAATGTGCCCCCAATAAATTCGACATCCAAATCATATGCGGAGAATAGGCTTCCGCCTATCCTCACCAACCCTTATTTAATCAAGTTAAAAAAACAAGACAGTCATCGATTGAGAAAAGAATTGCGTGTACATTCTCTAATTTACGGAGGCAGATTGGCATGTATGGAGTAATCAAACCAAATGAAGAACCGACGTTGGTGGAAGTAGATCAACGCAGCTCTTTTGATTGCAATGGGCAAGGATTATATAACGTTGTTTACGCAGATCTTTAAGACGAACACGGATCATAATACCAACGGATGGATTAAATTCAACATACCAGGGTTTTTCGTTTGTAACGACCGTGATAAATTATCTCTACCGGGATAAATTCTCATCTTCCAGGTTCGCACCCACCTACAACTAACACTAGTATAAAGGAAGATGAACTACTCACAGATCGTACGGCGGATCATTTGTTAACTAATCAGTGGAACAGTGGACACACAAACCCACGCAATTTCTTCTACTTCCAGGAATATTACAGCAAGTTATTATAAAAAATTAGTTAAAATGTTAACTATACAGTGTTTAACCTGACCGCCCTAACTTAGGGGTTTTAAGCTCTTCCAGTCACAAACTCTCGCGTTCTCTGCCCTGATTTTGACGTGCAAGCCGCCTGTATTTTTTGGAAGTCCAATGATTATTATCCATTACCATACCAGCACGCAATCAACCACCTATTTGCTGCTACATGCTACCTCTTTCATCTCATAAAGCTTATCGTATGAAATGAACGAAAGTTACGTGCGATCGGAATTGGTGACTGATAACTTAATTTATTACCTCCGACCAATAGCAACATAGTATGTATGTAAATTTTTCTTTGCAACTGACCAAACAGTTACCTATGTTTTGTCTGGTTGGAGAGCGGTCCATCTTAATTATAGAACCCTCTATTTCAACGCTTATATGAAGATGTGGCAACCTTAGATCATATGTGGGCTAACCATACACGGAATTACGGAATAAAATCCATTATGCGGCTCTCCACTCATTCATTTCAAGCGTTTATTTGATTTGATTGGATTTGTTTTGTTTTCCCTGGAGGTTCTTCGATCTAGTACCAAACACTTCTTTTGGAATATGTGGGTAAAGGGTTTCCAGCCCACTACTTGAAGAAGATTCCTGCTTAGAATTCTAGATACTGGAACAAAATGAATGAATCTGTCCTTGAGAGCATCCAAACCAAGCATTGTAATTCTCTTCATCCCGAACAAGAATGTTCAGAGCCCAAAATATGCCCGAGGGGTCACTGGAGACCATCTGAAGATGAGAAGCTAAGAGAACTCGTGGAAGAATATGGACCCCAAAACTGGAATTCTATTGCAGAGAAACTGCAAGGAAGATCGGGTAATTCACTAAACACTTTATACAATACCTATTGTTCTAGCGTAGCTTCCTTCACATAATTGTCTTCTGGATCTCTTCTATGTCCAATAATGCCTGGTGCTATTGAATAATTGGTCCATCTTCAATGGATAATTTTCTCAATTACAAAAGCATAAGAGTTTTGACAGGCAGTGGAAACTAATCGCCATTGGCGCATGCACAACTCTGGACAATGAGTTGAGATAACTGTAAAATTCTAGCTCAATTTTATAGATAGTTTTATTGTCACAGATCTAGGATGTCTAGCCCCAATCGATAATAATTTACATTTGATTTTACCCTTAGAACCTTTCCAGCCAAACTTAGAGATCTGTGTGATGCAAAAATGCCTACTATAGAGTAAAACCATGAAGCAATTTTTTCGAATTTCTTCAATCCATCACAATGTTATAATTATGGTTATAGTTCACCATGTATTTAGAAATCATACTGTGTTTAAATGTCTCCAATTACCTATTGATAATCATGATATGTTGAATTAAAGATTGGACTTTCAGTATACAAAATTTCCTCCAGACCGTTTAGGTCTGCAGTGGGCTTTACTAAATTCTTGATTATTATATAAATTTACGTGAAATCGTTTATTTAATATGTGTTGTGCAGGGAAGAGCTGCAGGTTGAGATGGTTTAATCAGCTGGACCCACGTATAAACCGTCAGCCGTTCACAGAAGAAGAGGAAGACCGACTTTTAACTGCTCATAAATTACATGGCAATAGATGGTCCACGATCGCTCGGCTCTTTCCAGGCAGAACAGACAACGCGGTAAAGAACCACTGGCACGTTATTATGGCCAGAAAATTTAGAGAGCGGTCTCAAATCTATGGCAGACGAAGATCATTGCCGGGAGCAAGAACAGCAACACACATTGGACAAACACCCGTGAACAAATTTTTAGGCCGATATTATAGAGGAAATCCTCCCGGCCTTTTGTTTAATTTACCAATCAAAACCCGTTGTAACCCGGGAAACACAGAAACGAGTTCAGCTATAAATTCAGGAGGTACTCTTGCTACATGTTTATTTGTATGTATAATCGTTTATATTTTCGGTTAATCTCCCGTTGATATCGATTTGACCAATACAGAATTCTGTATCAGGTATTGCATGTGTGGAAGGCAAGGTCTATAACAACAGAATCATGAGTATATATGATGTTAATTCTACTAAACAACTAACAAAATGTATGTCTCCTGAATCCACCATGAGAACATATTGCTCTTTAAACGAGTCATTCCGGCCTACAATCTTCCAAGGCTTTGCAAGTCCGAAGCCTCAATATTTGACACAGATTAACAGGCCCAATTTTGTTTGGGGACAACAAACTGCAACAGGTTCAGATGCTACATTGATGCACGGACATCCCAAATTACCCCAGTTTTATGGTCGTCATATGTCTCCATTTTCTCAAAGAAATACTGATTCTTGTCCAGCTGAAACGAAGCAAGGCGAAGGCAGTTCACAACTAATAAAAAATGTCGGCAGCAGTTGCAGCTATAATCCTTCACTTGTGCTATTTGGTACAAATAACAGTCAGAAATCTAAGGGTACAACCTCTATGAAAGTGCAACTTCTACCTTTCAATCAGCCGTTTAATGAAATAAATGGGAAGCCTATGGAAAATCAAGGAACAGACCATTCAGATTTAACCATGGTTGCTTCTAATCTAAGGAGGCCGGATGTTGAGCAGTTATGCAATAATTCCACAGTACAGCGGGTTGGAGAGTACAAGAACAAAACTGACGTTGATTTCATAGATTTTTTGGGAGTGGGTGTACCTTAATTCTAATCCAAACAAACAAATGTGCATATGGTTATATTCTGATAATACTTGTTCATATTTCTATAACGAGGCGTTGTGGGCATGGCAGTGAAACGTATTGGGACACTCAACCCATGACAAACATGCAGGTATGTACTGAATATATTGAACCAAAGTCCCACTTTCTTATATTTGTAAGGATGGCATAAAATGTCATCTTATATAATTTATGACAGAATTGTAACTATGGAAACATTTTCTTCCTTTTAACTGATGTCATGGTGGTAATGTTTCAACTTCGGCATAGATTTTTTTCAAAAAATGTGTATGACATATATGTTTTCCGATTAATGCTTCAGATCACTTCTAATAATCTATCATTACCTTGATTTATCATCATCCTGATCCGTCATCATGTCAGAAGAATATATCTATTCTTTATGATAATAGATTATATGATGTGATTCAAAATATCTATTAAAAACTTCTTGAAAACACAAAAACATATGAGCTCAGGAGCTCAAGCTTCCTTTATATTCATCATGAACCGTAAAAACATAAAAATATTTATATATTGTTTAGAGATCAAGAGAAAATCTAACGTAGGAAAATAATTGATATTATCAAATGAAAGTGACTTTAAATATCATCATTTACCTTCTACAATAAAATTGACAATTGCATATTAGAATTGAGATTATGAATTTACATAAATGGACGATAATTACTATATGTAACGCGTGCTTGTCTGGCGAATGGTAGTGGTAGGTATGCGTTGCACCTGAACTTATGGTTTTCTAACACTGAAAAAAAAATTCTGACAATAGGAGCCCATAATATCCTCTTGTTTAGGCTCTTTTTCGACCTACCTGAGCGAAACCGGTTTTTGAGATTAGTTTAGATTCATTCTTTTAAATATCTGCAATGATAAATTGTGAGATACTAGTTAATGGTTCGGTGAGGCTGTATTATATAATTATTTATAAAAAAAAACATTAAAATATTTAGTTACATATAAAAACCTGAACGCTGTGAACAGCCGTAAACTCTAACTTGGACGTGAACAGCCAGCTTTAGGAATGTACACTAGGTTTGTTTGGGTACACGGGTTCATGTGATTTATTTTATTTTTTATTTTTTTTGTTGTTAAAGGGTGTTGACCTGCATGTAAATAGTCTTAATTTGATTTTAGAAGGTAGTTTTAATTTGATTTTAGAAGGTTTAAGAATATTATATACATTAGGACATTCAGGACAAGCTAAAAACATAAAATGAATGTGAAGGGGAAAAGAAAAAATATTTCAATAATTTACAGTAGAAAATCAAGAATTATGAAAATATGATATATATTTTAGAACTTAAAGTCATTTAAACTGGATATTGCATTATCATTAGATATCATAATTAATATGTATTATGTTTGTTTATTTATTTATGATATTGTAAATTTTTAAAGGGCTTTATAAATAATTGGTGCTTAAAACTCTTTTAATTTTGATTTTAAAATAAAGATTGTTATTATACATTTACATTCCCTATAATGTTTTTAAAAAGGTAATTAATTTCAGAAATGTGAGCAATGTTTTGAAAACACAAAATCTGATGCATTTTAAAAATAATAATAATATTCTTGTTTGATGTCTATTAAAAATGGCTCGATGGATTTAAGAACAACCCTACTTTTGTAGAAGAGCTTACATAGTTCTGATAATAGACTATTAGATTCACTTGTGAAATCATGTATTATTTTAAACCGTTATTTAAATATTAATTAAAATTAAAATTAAAATTATAAATTAAATATGGTATTAATTTTGAAAGTATGATTATGTATATTTGTAATGTGTAACAATATAAGTATTTCATTTTGATGTAAATAATTTTCCTATTTTATTATTTTGGTTTGAATGTACACTCTCTTATATGTTAAAAACTATAAATTAGTAAAGTAAAAAATTAATTTGTATACTTTTCATATAATTTTTTAAGTATTAATATTTTATTGATTCTTAATGAATGAATTAGAAGAATTAAATAAATAATTATAAATAAATTGAAGTTGACATGTAAAACTAAAAATATAATTAAATAAAAAAGTTAACTAGAATTGATCAACCTTACTATTTTTAGAAATTTTTACATGCAATATTTGATAGGACTAATGTTGGCATGTTGTTGTCATTGGTGTTAAAAGGGTGCATGTAAAGGCATAATGGTCATTGATGTCAATGATGTATCATGTCAAGATTGTATGGTCATTGATGTCAAAGATGTATCATGTCAATGTTGTATTGTCATTGATGTCAAGGTTGATGACAAAGGTGACTAAAGACAGATGGTAGTATTAAGGTTCATGAGAGAGAAGAGTGTTTCCATTAGAGAAAAGAGTGTCGTCATAAGAGCTGTCAGGAGTAAAGCCATTCATGAAAGGGAGCGCGTTGCATGGATGAGAGTTGTCATGAATGTTGTGAGCATTGAAGGTACATGTCATGTAAGATGTTTGAAGATAACTAATATATTCAAAAGAAACATAGTGTATGAAGAGGTTTGTACAAGCCATTTATGTCATGATATGAAGAGGTATGTGTAGATGAATGTGTGTGCATAGTGTGCAATAGTCATGACATGAAGAGTTTTACGGTGAGCCATGTAAAAGAAGCATAGTTAAATAAATGAACAATGGTATGTGATGTGACAATGAGCATTGAGAGATATTTCAAGTCATGTGATGCTTGGTCATGTAGTTTTAGGTCTGTATGAGGATGTAGAAGATTGTTGTCATTAGAATCAGAATGGCTCTATGATATGAGTATGTTGTGATGTATTATGTCTACTTTTTTGATGTTTTGTTGAGGTCATGGCATATAAGGAACATGTCAAGGTATCAAGTGCAATGGAAACTTGAGACTAGTTATGGCATGGTGAAGATATGAGCTAGTGGCATGATGAGGTGAGTGAACTCAAGCATGTGATTGGTTGTAAAGGGTGTGTAAGAATGAGAATAAGGTGTGGATAAACTTAGAATTGTTTCAAAGTGAGTCTTTAAAGGTAGGTTCTTCAGTCTTGGTTTGTACCTACACCATTGTTTAACCCTACCTAGCCTAATGAGGCACGAGGATAAGATTTCAAGGTGAATGTGTTAAGGAGAGCATAGATAGAGGTAACTCAAGTTGTTTCAATATTGTTCACAAATTTTTATGTCACAATTTGAAGGAAAAGGCATGAAAAGTGGTTTTCAGGTCTATTGAGTGCACAAAATGAAGGTAGGCAAACTCGATATGGACTTTCAGGTCTTAGATGGCATGTGTAACCTTTGCATAGGAATTTTATCTATTAAAAAGAGGAGGGTAATGGTCCTAGATAAGATCTCGAGGCATTGGTTTTGGATTTAAGGGGAATTCCTTTATGAACAATCATTAACACCAAAACCTATATTAAACCTCCTTAAAACCCTAATAAGGATCCAATGTGGAAGATCTTGTTAAAATAATCTTAGAATGGTTCTAAATGTATAAAAAATATATTATATCATCTCTTCAACTCTCCTAGGTACCTTAAGGTGGTGGTGGTTAGTTAGATGAGAGGAAAAAACATAGATACAAGCTTATTTGTCAAGAAGTTATTGTAGCTCTTAAAATTGGCATTAGTTAAGGACAAAAACTAGATGAAATAAGAGGATAGATACTCATAATTAATTTGCATGATTTTTTATAGATAGTTTCCACCCTTAAATTATGCTAAACCTGTCTTCCAAATTAGCCAATTATAGACAGACCTATTGGTGTGAATAGTGAAAAACCCAAGTAGAGCTAAGAAGATGAATTTGAGTGTCTTTTCAAGATAGAATGATGAAATGAAGTGCATGGCGATAGTTTTAAAACAAATTATGTCATTTTCATGCTTGAAACAAGTTTTGGATGTTAATAAATATGGTTAAAATTTGTTCACAAAATGACCTATCTAGTTCAAATAAGACTTTGTGATATAAAGTCATGAAATTGGTCTAAAGAACCAATATTCTGATTTTTAAAAAATTGATTTTATGTTTGAGGATGTTTTTAATATGTCATAAAATATATTACATTGATCATAAGTCATATAAAGTGTCTACACAAGTGTTGGAGGTCTAAGTCACCATGACTATGTTTTGAGTATTATGACAGTTCTAAGTGAGTGTTGTGATGAGTTGGTCTTGAAGTCTTAATTTCTGAGTGAAAAGGTATCATGCATTTGGTAATGATCCTATGTTCATGTAGATTATTTTTATGTATTTCTTTTATCATGTTTGATTTTCTTAAGAGTGTTTAAATTTCATTCTTACAAGACAGATTTTTAACTGTACATAGGCCTAATATGGTAGTTTGTCCTGAAGAAGGTTTCAAGGTTTGAACAAAGGATGTCAATCTAATAAATCATGGAGGTTGTTAGAAGAGTTATTTTTATAAGTTGTTTAATTTTTTTTTAATTATTTAAAAAGGCCATCCGAGTCTAATAATATCAAGTCTTAGCATTAAGAGAGTAAATCTAATGAAGTAGGTCTCCATGAGACCTAAATGATGAGTAAGACCAATATTTTTCATTAATTCAAATTATTTTATATGATTATATGACCCTACGGTCATATAGTTTATGTAAACATGCTTTGTATTTCCTAATTATATAATCTGAAGGTGATCAAGCATGAGAGAGATCAGATAGACTTTTGTTACTCGCAGGCCTAATATGACAGTGAACTAAAAAGATTATTCTTATGAAGTGGCTCAACTTAAAATGTTTTTTAAATCTTGGAGAGTGTTATATGGGGTATATTTGATTTTTTAAAAAATGATATTGATGCCTATGGATCTAAAAAGTCTTCTAACAGATCAAGTTTACACATTACTAAATAAACCTAATGCAATTGGGTCTCCATGATGTCTAAAAGAGAAATGAGGTCTAATTAAGTTATTTCAGACCTAAAGAGGTCCAAATGTCATTTCAATCCTATTCATAAAGTATTATAAGACATATTTTACGTTTGAATTAAGAGTTTAGGGATATTTAGCTGACCAAGTGATATGTGAACAAAAATTAGTATATATACAAGGTAATTTGGGCCTATTCAGGTATGCAAGTAATGAGCAAAAAAGAGATGATGCATGGTTAAGAAAAAATTTTACTTGAAATGAGTTAAAAATTTTCAAATTAAATAATATAATAATTCATGAAGTTTGTAGGTTATCTACATCTATGATACATTGTCTAATCATTATTGAAGAAGGATAAACAAGCAAAGAAGTGTACATACAAGAAGCAAATGGATTGATAAATAAATAGGCCTAAGGAGGTTAGGTAATATGTTGAAAATAATAAAGAGAGAGAAGATAATAATTTCACGAAGATCATACAAGTGTTTTGTAGTTGAATATCAAGGTCATATAACCTATTCGATTTTAGAGAGAGCTAGTTGAGCAAAGAAGCCTAAAGGAAATTTTGATAGAGATCATGGAGAGTAGAGTTGAAGGAGTGATAATTTTATATTGAAAATCTATTAGAGTTTCATCATGGATGTGTTCTTAATGTATGACACTGGATATAGTTTAGATAGATCAAACATCGAGATGAGTGGAAGAGAAGAAGAAAAAAGTGTGATTAGTTGAGTTGGTGCTTGGTCAAAGAGGGAGTTAAAGCTTCCTTAGAGGTTGGTGCTTGTAGAATTGGTCTTACAGAGCTGATTCTTGATCAAGAGGGATTTTGATTTGATTTATGGGTTGGTAATTATATAAGTGTCATTTGACTAATTTTATGTTTAGTCATAGGGGGTTGTATCCTCCTAGCAAGTGGGTACTTGCTAAAGTCAAGTAAGTGCTTGATAAATTTAGGGTTGGTACTCCATGTTGGGATAGTTATCAATTAAATTTAATATATTATCATATATTATATGTTTTCTAAGTTTTATTTTAGTGATTTCTATTCCCCATGAGGGTTTCTCACATATAATGTGTTATCATGTTTTATGCTCATGTGATTGGTTATTAATACATTTCTAGATCACTATGTTGCTTGCATAGTTCATAGATGAGTGGATGTAATTGATTGAAATATTTTCAAGACTAATTCACCCCCCTCTCATTCATTTTTATTCCAAAAATTGATATCAAAGCCTGGTTCTTTGAAGCAATCCTAATAGCTTGAAGGTGATCCTAAGAAGCACAAGATGTCTAGTGATCAAGTGGAAGAAGTACTTCATATGATAAAACTATTTGGGAGTAGAAGGTAGTTTGAGAAAGAAGACAACGTGTATGATGAAGACGTATATTCCGATAGTGAAGGAGGAGAAGATGATGTAGATCTTGAAAGTAATATCTTAATCACCCTAGATGATTTTAAACATTAAAAAATGAGGAAGCATGAGTTGAGAGCTATGATCAAGAATATTAAGGAATAACTATGTACCTTGAAGAGTGACATGGTCAAATAAACCAAAAATTATGAGAAGGCCATTAAGGATCTCAAGAATCAGGTAGAAGGTGTTAATATAATGTTTAGATTAAAAGAATTTGAGTATGATCAGTTGAAGATAGAACTAGATTCCTTGAAGGTTAAGCATGAGCAACTCATAGACAATATAAGGAAATTTGAGAAAGATCATGAGAAGTCAGAACAAGTCAAGATTACCAACATGAAAGTCAACATCAAAAGACCAATCAAGCAACCTAATGGATTGTGGTATTCAAATTCTATCAATGGTTATTATTTTTCTTATCAAAACTTTGGTCATAAAATAAGTGATTATAGAATGGTCTCAAGGGATGAATTATCATGGTACCATAGGAGAAGGAGTGATAAATCAAGAGGTATGTGCAATAATTTTATTTGATATAGTTATTATAATATGGGATACATTTAAATATTCTATCCTAATAGAGTTAGAAGGCCATCAATAATTTACAAGGTATATGGATCTCCTATAGTGAATGAGAAGTGTCAAACATGAGTGTGGAAGCCAAATAAAGTCAAGATTGATCATATTGAGAAGAGTCAAGATGGATTATTTGCTAAGGTAGAGAAATTATTAGAAGTGAAGGAATGTCAAGAATATTTTTCTATATATATTGACAAGGTAGTCAAAGAGAAGAAGGATGGAAAGGTGGATCAGTGAAATACTTCAGTCAAGCCTAAGTAGATTATAAGGAGGGACTATCAATATCATACTTTCAAGATGGTTGGGAAGATTGGTTTGGAGATCTCGGAATATCTTGAGTTCATGGTGTTTTAGGATCCCTATGTATAGGGGTGAATCCATTAGGCTTCATGGAGATAATCTTCTATCAGTTTAAGTATTAGGTTATAATCAAATAAGGATTCATCTTGAGAGTATTCAAGGTTATTTGTATTTCAAGGTATGAGTCTTTCTCTTTTTAGCTTGTATATGACAAGGTCAAAAGAGTTTTGGTTAGTATGATCATTGATTTTGGAGATCAGTTCATGAGGATTCATGATATGGAATGCAAATCTAAGTATAGGATTGTGTCTAGAGACATATGGAATATAAATTGGTTTGAAAGACCAATATGGTCATAGAGATAAGTTGGATGTTGTTGATATATCTAGAAGCATGATGAAATCTTGTGTATCTATTTAGTTTATGAGAGGTAAGAAAGGTGTTTTTATATATTTATAACAGTTGATAGCTTGATTTGTGTTAATAATTAGTATTGGTATGAAGATGCTTGAATTAAGGTGAGGATCATTTGAGAGTCATGATGAATCAAGAGATGAGTATAAGTTATGAAGACAAAGGTGGATTCCTTAATTATTTAATTAATATTAGAAGTGGGGTAGCCTATTAAGTGATCAAGACTTTGATCTATATCAATCATATCAAGGACAAGGTGAGAGTTCCTATGTATCTAAATTCATTTGAAGAAGATATGCATGGATTTAGGGGGAGCATGTTTGTAGGCTGCCTCATATAATCTATGATCTTTTTACCAAAATGGGGAGAGAGTTCAAAAAAGGAGAAATTTTAGAACACTTTATAAACTCAAGAAATGTTAAAGATCCTGTTTCTTTCAAGATGTGTGATCCAAAAAGTTACATCATGAGGGAGAAAGTTATAGATGGGAAAAGTATCATTTTGAAGCGATTTTAGATTGTAGTTTGTTTTCCATCAATTTTTTTTTCCATCAATTACAAAGGGGGAGTTTGTTGGCATTTTATTATCATTGATGTCAAAAGGGTGCATCATGTAAATGCATAATGGTCATTGATGTCAAAGATGTATCTTGTCAATATTGTATGGAAATTGATGTCAAAGATGTATCATGCCAAGATTGTATTATCATTGATGTCAAGGTTGATGACAAAGATGACTAAGGATAGATGACCATACATGATATGTCAAGGTTCATGAGTTATAAGAGTGTTACCATGAGAAAGAAGAGTGTGGTCATAAGAGCTATCGTGAGTAAGGTCACTCATGAAAAAGAGAGTGTTTCATGGATGTGATTTATCATGAATGTTTTGAGCATGAAATGTAAAAGTCATGCAATATTTTGAACACAACTAATGTTTTCATAGGAAGCATAACATATGAATAGGTTTATATAGTTCATTAATGTCATGATATGAATAGGTATGTACAGATCAATATATGTGTATAGTGTGGCATAATCATGACATGAAAAGTTTCAAGATGATCCATGTATAAGAAGTATATTGAAATTAATGAACAAAGGTATGTGATGTGATAATGAGCATTGAGAGAGATGTCAAATCATGTGATGCTTGGTCATGTGGTCTTAGGTTTATATGAGGTTGTGGAAGATTATTGTCATCAAAAAGAGAATGGTGATGTGATATAAGTATGTTTTTATGTCTGATGTCTTTTTTTTTTAATATTTTCTTGAGGTCATGACACGGAAGGAATAGGTCAAGGTGACAATTGCAATTGAAGATTGAGCCTAGGAATGGCATGGTGAAGATATGAGCTAGTGAAATGGTGAGGTGAGTGAATTTAGGAATGTGATAGGTTGTTAAGGGTATGTAATCATGAGAATAAGGTGTATATATAGTAAAAAGTGTTTCAAAAGGAGTCTTTGAAGGTAGGTCCTTAAGTCTTGGTTTGCACGTAGACCATTCTTAAACCCTGCCTAGGATAATGAGGCATGAGGATTAGATTACAGGGTGAATTCGTGAATTAGGTAATGGATAGAGGTAATTAAATTTATTTTATGAGCATTAAAATTTTTTTAGGTGATGGTTTTCAAGAAAAGGCTTGGAAAGTGGTTTTGAGGTCTCTTGAGTACGGAAGATGAAGGT
Source organism: Torreya grandis (assembly GCA_037957365.1). Lineage (NCBI taxonomy): Eukaryota > Viridiplantae > Streptophyta > Pinopsida > Cupressales > Taxaceae > Torreya > Torreya grandis. Next base: position 2,500,786 of record JARHVA010002360.1, on the reverse strand, counting down.
ATGCAAACTCAAAAAGGAATTTTAGGTGTTCATTGGAATGTGTAACCTCTACATGGAAACTTTATATTTTAAGGAGATATGGATAAGTAACCTATCTAGGATATTTATGAATAATTTTTGGATTTAATGGGTAGTCCTTTATCAAAAATTGTTAACACTAAAACCTGTGTTAAACCTCCTTAAAACCTTAATAAGGACCTGATGTGTAATATATTATTAAAATAATCTCAAAATGGTATTAATTTACTAGATAATATATTTTAACATGTATTTAAGTCTCTTAGCTAACTCTAGGTGGTGTTGGTTAGATGAGAGAGAAAATGCACATACAGGTTTATTTATCAACAAGTTGTTGTAACTATAAAAAGTTACATTGGTCAAGGAATGAACATAAATAGAAGAATAAGATATAAAGTCATACATAATTCCCATGATGGTTTTTTGATATGTTCCACCCTTAAATTATCCTAAACTTATGTTCCAAGTTAGCTAGTCGTAGACATACCTATTGGTGTGAATAGTGAAAAACCCTGGTAATAACGAGAAGATGAATTTGAGAATATTTTTATGAAAGATTGATGAAACCAAGTTTATGGAGATGTTAATAAAAAATTTTATTTCATGTTAATTCGTAGTATATTTTTTGGAGTTAAGATAATACGGTGAAAATTTCTTCACAAAATGACATGTCTGGTTTAAATAAGTCTGTGTGATATAAGGTCACGAGATTACTTTAAAAGACCAATATTTTGTTATTATAGCTTATGATTTTTTTGTTTGAGGATGTTATATAGATGACATATAATATTTTACATGCATCAAGAGTGATGAAAAGTGTGTACACAAGTGTTGGATGTCTATGTCACCATGACTGTGTTTTGAGTATTGTGACAATTCTATGTGAGTGTTATGATGAGTTGATATTGAAGTATAAAGCTTTGAATGAAAGGGTATAATTAATTTTTTAATGATATTTAGTTAATTTATATTATGTATATTTATTTTTTGATCATATTTTCTTTGGTTAAGAGTGTTTAAGCTTCATTCTTCCAAGATAATGTTTTGATTGTACACATCCCTACTAGTACAGTTTGTCTTAGAGAAGGTTTCAAGGTATGAAAAAAGGATGTAAATCTAAAAAATCATGGATTTGGTTATAATATTTATTTCAATAAGTGGTTTAATGGTTTTTTATTGTTGTAAAAGGCCATCTGAGTCCAAGAAGATCAAGTCTTAGCGTTAAGAGAGCAGACCGAATGAAGTAGGTCTCCATGACAAATAAAGGATGAGTAAGACCAATATTTATCATTCAGTCAGATTGTTATATGTGATTGAAGATTAAAATAGGGTCATATATTTATTTCAAACATTCTTTTTACTTTGTTATTACATGACCTGAAGGTGATCAAGCATGAGAGAGATCAGATAGACTTTTGATACTCACAAGCCTAATATTATAGTGAATTATAAAGAGTGTTCTTATGAACTAGATAGACCTAGTTTTTTTAAAAATATTGGAGAGTATTATATTGGGTCTATCTGAGTTGTGTTTTAAATAATCTTGAAGTAGATGGATGTGAAAGGTGTTCCAAGGGATCAAGTTTACACGTTACTAAATAGAACTAATTCAATTAGTTCTCGATGAGGCCTAAAAGAAAAATGAGGCCTGATTGAGTTATTTTAAACCTAAATATGTATAAAGGCCATTTGAATCATGTTATTAAAGTGTTATAATACCTATTTTATGGCTGACCTAAGAGGTTAGGGATGTTTGGTTGACCAAATCATATGTGAGCAAAATATGATGCATGGATGAGAAACAGAATGAATTAAAATGAGTTGAAAATTTTTAAAGGCAAGCATAGATGAATTCATAATTTTTTTAGGTTATCTACATTATTGATACATGTCTAAGCAGAGTTAATGAGGGATAGACAAGCAAATAAGTGTGTGTACATGAAGCGAATGTATTGATAAATCAATGAACCTAAGGAAGTTGGGTAACATGTTGAAAATCCTAGAGATAGAGAAAATAATAATCTCATGAAGATTACACAAGTTTTTTATAGTCAAAGATCAATTTCATATGACCTAGTCAATTTTGAAGAGGCCTAGTTGAGTGAATAAACCTAGAGGCAGTTTTGAGGTAGATCATGTGGAACTGTGTTGAAGGAGTGATCATTGTATATTAAGAGACTATCAAGTTTTCATAAAAGATGTGATCCTAATGTATTATAGTGGATAGATTTTAGATAGATCATATAGAGAGCTAAGTAGAAGAGCATAAGAAAGAAGTGTGATTGGATGAGTTGGTGCTTGGTCAAAGAGGGAGTTGAAGCTTCCTTGTAGGTTGGTTATTTTATAATTGGTCTTGGAATAGTTAATTCTTCATCAAGACGGATTTGGATCTAAATTTTAGGTTGGTGCTTATAGAAGTGTCCTTTGACTATGTCGGTGCTTAGTCATAAGGGGTTATAACCTCCTAACAAGTGGGTGCTTTCTAAAGTAAAGTGGGTACTTGTTAAGTTTAAGTTTGGTGCTTCATTTTGGGTTGGTGCTCAACTAAATTTGGTATATTTTATTATAGGATCTAAGCTTTGTTTTAGTGGTTCTTATTCTGCATGAGGGTTTCCCACATATATGATGTGTTATATTGTCTCATCCTCATATGATTGGTTCTTAGTGTCTTGTTAGATCACTATGTTGCTTTCATATTTAATAGATGAGTGGATTTAATTGAGTAAAAAAAATTGAAGACTGATTCAACCCCCCCACTCTCAGTTATTATAATTCCAACAACTAAAAATCTCCACTTATCATCTACACACCAAATACATGCAAATGGATGATTTTGAACTCAAACTCATGCTTAATTTCAAATATATCTATTTATTTAAAATTTAAAATTTTAAAATAAAATACATAAACACAATTTCAAACACTTATATGGCCACTTACAACGTTAAAAATGTATATAAATTTACCCTAATTAATTAATATTGGTTATGGATATGTTATCTTCTCTAGTACAATTATATAAAAAAACTAAGATCACACATGGGTTCCTAGATCAAAATTTGTGGCCTTTGTAAGATAAGTTTTCACATCATTCTCCACTAGTTGAAAACCAATCATCTCATGTGATTTTCCTTGATTATACCTCAACCATTTATTATTGTCAATATTATTCAATCCCCATTTTAAAATCTAAGGATTATCTTCCTACAATATTCCTTCCTGGAAATCTACCAACTATATTTTATAACTGCCTTATCTTGTGTTCACTATCCTATTATCTAAAACATGCACTATTTTTTATTAATATTTCCTAGGTACCTATTACTTCCAATAAATTTACTCGCATTATTCCCCTTAATCATATTATACATTAAATGCACATTAATATAAAATGTTATATAGAAATATCAAAAATATGTTATTAACACACCTCATAAATATTGTCATTTAATTCATTCACAATTATGCCCAAACCATTCTTATAATTCATCTTGTTATATGCTCTTTGAGAAAATATTTATTTTTTAAATAAGCCATCACCAAATATCCTTATTCAAAAACATTTGGCATTCTTGTTAAATTTATTGTCACCTTATACTTGGCATCTCTTCCTCTAACTTTATGCTTACTTCTTATTAAAATTGATTTATGTACTCTAAAAATTCCTATATATCACCAATAACACATTTTATAATAGGTAAATCCACAAAATATAAAATAGCCTTAGTATTTATTTTAGTAACAATATGAAATGGTGGTTTTCCTATTGATTTGTTCATGTAGTTATTATATGCAAAATCTTCTTGTGGTAAAGCATTTTCCCATTGATTGGGCTTCTCTCTAATCATGCATCTCAAAAAATATATAATTGTCTTATTTATTACTTGCATTTGTCCATTTATTTGCTGGTGGTATTCAATATTAAATTATAATTTAGATCCCAACTTATTCCATATAGTCTTTCAATAAATTTTATAGCCCATATTTGGAGTAAATAATTTTCAAACACCATGCAATATCAAAACATATTAAAAAACTTGATCTGCTACTCTGGGCCATCATTAGTTTTATTACATGAAATAAAATGAACCATCTTATGAAACATGCCTAAAATAGAAATAAATTAATCATTCCTTCTCTATGCATTTGGAAGGCCCAATATAGATTCCATAATCAAATTTGTCTATGCTTCCCTTAGTACTAGTAATGTAATGTATGAACCTACGTTATGTGCAGGTTCTTTAGTCACTTAGCATATATTGCATCTTGAAACATACCTTGCACTATATATCTTCATCTTTAGCCAAAAATATTTCTCCTCTACCAAGGCTATTGTCTTATTCTTACCAATGTGTCCACCGAAAACCACCAATTTTTAATTATCTTATATTATTTACCATCATATACACTATTCAAATATATAACTATTTGTACTTGTAAAAAGAAACATCATGTATAAGATAAACATCATGACCATTACCTACCTCGTCTATTAATAGATTCCCACATTATTTAAATATATTCCCAAAATATTGATCAATGTCATATAATTCCTTAACAAAATCAAATTAAACTCCATGCACTATAACTGTTATCATTTGCACACACATACTCAAAGCATAAGCTACCTAATTCCAGTTTCTTGATTTATGTTTCAAAATAAAAGTATATCACTACAAAAAGGAAACAAAATTTTCATGTCTACTATTTAAATTATTTTTAGTGTTCACATACTCCAATGCCTCATGGTTGGTAAATATAATAAACTTCTTAGGTAAAAATTAATGCCCCGAGTGTCTTAATGCTTATAGAATAGCATAAAATTGAAAATCATGTGTAGGATAATTATTTCTTACCTCCTTCAAATTTTCACTAAAATATTATTTTGACCTTCCATATTGACTAAATAAATCACCAAAATCTACATGTGAAGTATCAAAATGTATGTCGAACACTTTGTTAAAATATATGGTAATGCTAAAAAAGGGTTTTCTATCACCACCTTCTTCAAAAATACCACACATTATTTCTCACTAATGTAATATGTTATTACTGTAATAATACCAATATCATTACTAAAATATATATAAAAATATACTAAACCATGGAAACTTCTTACTATGATACAATTCTTGAAATAGGCCACTCAATAATTATCTTTATATTTTCCTCATTTATTCTCAAAACATTTTCTTTAACTATAAAGCCCAAAAATATTAAAAAACTATCCATAAAATTTAACTTCTTTAGATTTTCATAGGGTTTATCCACTCTTAAAAATTATAATACCATTCTCCAATACTTTAAGTGCTTTTCAATACTCTTACTAAAAATAAAATATCCTTAAAATCAACCACTACAGACTTTCCAATGTAATATTATAGCAATGTGTGAATCATCCTAAAAAATGTGTTGTGTGCCTTAGAAAATATGAACAACATCACCATACACTCATATAATCTATGCATAGTCTTGAGTTTTGTTTTAAAATCATCTCTTTCACAAATCCAAATATGATGGTATCTACTCAATAAATAAATATTAGTAAAATATTTAGCTCCTAGAAACATAATGATCATATAATCTAATCAAGGTATATGAAATATATATTTGATTGTGATTTTATTAATTGATATGTTATCCACACACATCCTCCATGTTCCATCTCTCTTTGGAGTTATAAATTCTAGGGTTACACATGGACTCATGCTTTCCCTCACTACACCCTTTTTTAAAAGCTTTTTCAAATTAAGGGTAAGGAAAATAGCCTAATCAATCAAGGAATAGACTATTATATAATTAGGATAATTAAATAATTCATATTCAAAATATTTTGTTACAATGTTAAATTGGAAAAATATGTTGATACATAAATTACATTGTCAAATAATAATTTGATTAAGTTAACATGATGAAGAGATAATACTTAGCCTACCTACTTATGCACAAGAATATCTAAGAAATGTAGGTACAAAAGGAGATAAGATGATTATTATGTATGATTCCTCAAATTTTATAAATTAGCTCCTTATTATCCTAGACGCTACCATTGAAATTTGATCATTAGTGTTTTTTATTTTGTTCTAGTTTTGATACTTCTATCCACAATGTAGTTGTTGTTGATTCAAAGAGCCAAATATAGATAATTATTTCAAAAAATATATTATGCTATCTTTATAAAATTAATAATCAATATGTGAGGTTACATATATATAATAACCTTATTCCTATATTCTCTCCATTAGTTTCACTCACCTATAAAACCTCTAAACCTATTTACGTGAGTTTCTTTTAAAAACCAAATAACACACAAATAATACAATAACAAATATATTATTATTACATAACAATAATATATTACTTACTAACTTACATAGCCATAAGTACTAATTACATTATGGTAAATAATCAATGAGTTATTATCTACCTTTTGGTAAATACCAAAACTCACATGATGTAAATGTTATTCCTAATATTTCCCCATAGTTTTTACATGGTGCAAAAACACCGACACTCTTATCTACTATATACTCACCTCTTGTAGAATTCCCTATTTGGATCATGAGCTTGATATAAAGAGACCCTCACTCCTCCCATGGTTTTATAAGTTTACCACAAACCTTGACATGAACAAAACCCATCAGCTATTCACCTCCCAGGGCATTCTATATCTCTACTATAAACCCTTTTAAGATCCATGAACTGACATACATTAGTTTTTTCTATCCTTTTAATTTTCTCACCTCAGGAAATCAGATTTGGAATTTCCACACAAATTACATAACATGAATAGGCATATTCTTCGGTTCTTATTATGAAAAACACAGTGGAAATGTAAAACACACAATACTAAAAATAACACACCACACTAAGTCACCACATCACTGGTGTATCCCCATCATTGGTAACTGACGAGAGGTCATTGAAAGACTTCCTTCCTCCATGTACACTCCAACCCCTAGTATCTTTCTACTTACTCAGTTGATGAAGACTTATTCTTTAAGTAAAAGATGCATTTTTTTGTTATCAAACATTGATGTTTTATCAGTCAAGCATTCTCAAGTTTAGTATCAACCTCATATTCATATTTAAGATTTTTTTAGATTTTATTATCTTGGAAATGCATAAATTGGATGTTGCATTCAAGTGATAATTCATCCTTATGATTTTGAACATTTTTTTAAATTTTTAATATATTACAAAATACTTTACAAAAATTGTCTCAAAGGACATTAACATAATTCACCTAAATTAGACCCTTATATTCACCTAAATGACAAGACTCAATAACATTTGACAAGTAGATTATGACTTATATCTATAGTGATTCTAAAATTATTTAATATTTTAATGACATATATAGACCAATTACTAATTTCTAACTATATATTATTAAGACAAGAATTAAATCCCTGATTAAACTATTCAAAAATATTATACTTATAACTAAGCCATAAACTTTATTGCATGACACGACTTACATGACATATTTTTTTAAAAAAAAATTAAAGCCCTTTTTTATTTTTTAATGACATATAATGACAAGAGATAGACTAAATAAAAAAACTCAGACTATAAAAAATAAACTCATAGATTGGCATGATACTTGGCACAAAAATACTAAAGATTGCATGCAATAGCTGAGCTTAGGTTTGATGAAATTTGGAAGTCCACATTCATTATCAATGTAACTCATAGAGAATACAATGTCTATTATTTATTTGATATAAAATCTTCATTGAATGTTCCACACCAAATACAAAATGCACGATACTCGAACATACATGCATGGAATACCTTAAGGTAAATATAATTTATCGACAACACATCAACCAAGATTTTCAGTGAATTTTGTGATAACTTTTACAACCAGGGTTTGTATAAATGCCAATAATTCTCCTAGGAAATAATAAAATAATCTCAAAAAATTATACTTATCACGTCTCATATTTCTCATCCATGACTGTATAAATCCTTTTTCATAAAATATTCTTCATTAATCTCCTTTACGCTATTGCATGAAAGACTATTTTCATGAACTTCTCCATTGGCTAGCTCTACAAACTATGAGGCAATAGAATAAAGTGTATGGATCTGATTGCACCTAGTTTTCAAAAACAAAACTCATGTAATCTTAATACCAAGAGATCAAGGTAGTGAATTCATTGACTAGAAACCTATAAAGAGGATCTTTGATTGCTATAATAAGATCCATACAATGTAGATAAATTACTTGTACACATAATGAGGAGCACGATCTAAGCTCAATGATAGACATATAGTAATAGAGATAAAAAACTAAAATAATGGTAAAATGGTTCCTTTAGAATTTTATAAATAAATCCAAGACTCCAAACAGTTAGGGACAATAAGAAAAAAATATGGTTTTCCCTTGATAATAATTATATACACAAAGACATTGTTATGAAATCTAATCTGATAACATTATTATGGATTCAAAGAGCCAAACATAGAATTAAATCATGCAAAACCAAATACATAGAATTATTTCAACAAATATATCATATTATCTCTCTAAAATTAATAATCAATATGTGAGGTTACATATATATAGGAACTTTGTTCTTATATTATCTCCATTAATTTATCTTACCTATAAAACCTTTAGACCTATTTACGTGAGTTTAGTTTAACAACCAAATATGACACAAATAATATAAAAAATATACATTATTGTTACATAAAAATAATATATTACTTACTAAATTACATAACCATAATTACTATTTTCTTTATGCTAAATATTCAACCAGTTACTATTTACTTTTTGGTAAATATTAAAACTAACATGATGTAAAAGATATTCCTAATAGGAGTATATGTCATTTTTGGAAATTCCACTTGTACCTATTAGGTCATACTATTACCTTATATATTCTTTATCTACATCACATACATAAGTTTTATACATTATTTTTTAGCTCAAAAACTTAGGATTTTTTTGCTCAAAAACATAGGATTTTTTTAAAGGACATTTGATATTTGAAAATAAGGGTTAGTGGTCTCAAGTTAAGTTGAGATGACTTAAAAGACCCCTATTTCAATAAACATTGCCTACATAGCCATATACTATAAAAAGGGTCTTATAAAAATGTAGTTTTCACCCTCACATGGGCTTTGTGTGAGCAATGGTGTAGTATGTTATATGTTAGTGCATGTAGTGATATTTATTGAAACTTGACAAATAATAGTTGTGAGGTATTATTTGAATGATTTAGAATTGTAAGAAGACTGATCCTATGATTAATTTAGAATAGGAAATGATAGGGTAATAAAAATCAATTGTCCAAATGGCTTTATGAGCTATATAGGTTCTTGTTTAGTGCTTTCTAGATGATTAGATTAGTGTGATTTATTAAGTATTTATTTTGTAAAATTTGAAATTATCTCATGGGAGAGTTAAATGACATGAATAGTATGATCTATACATATCAAAATATTTTAAATTTTATTTATATTTTTGAGGTATGAACACTAGCATCAATAGAAAACCTTGGAAACTAGTATCAGACTTGGTAAACTAGAATCAAAGATAATGTCTAGTCTAGATCATAATTTCATTGAGAATGGATAATTTTTGAAAATTATAATTAAAATTGTAATATATTGATAAGATTTCAAGCATAATATGGGATATATGTGATCTAGGTAATCAAATTATGAGGATCAAAGTATAAGATAACAATTTAGGCACAGTGATACGGAAAATACAAGCCTTAAAAAAATGCAAAGTTACTAAACTAGAGGGTTACTCCATGAGTGATATTTTCAAAGTGTACAAAACTAGTTTTTCATGTAACATATAGACTTGGAATCTACATATTCAACTCATTTAATCTAGTAATGCATAAGTTTAAAATTACAAGGTTAAATGAAATAAATGTGTATCTTGGTGTGTAAAAAAAAATTTGCTTTGTATTGAGTCCCATTTTAATTTATTTTTCATGTGTTACCTAAAACCAAGAACATGTACATCATAATTAGCTCACATAAATTGAAATTTGAATAATTTAGATATTAGAATGAAAAGAGATAAAAGTGAGTATGCATGTGTGTAGATGAAATCTTTGTTTCCCTTTAGTTGTTTACTTTATTAGTCATGAATCTTTGTTGAATCATGCAACTAAACCTTGGAGATGTGAAGTGGAAAATTAGAGGGTGATCATGCCTCAAATCTAGTACAAAGGTGACTTATGTCAATCCCATTAATATCACTAAATATCAATAACAAAAATCAAGTATATAAATAATCTTGCCAATCTTGCACATGTAAAATGGTATATCCATCTTAACCTTTAAAATGGAAGTACTGTTAAACCATAAAGTACATTGAATCTCAATCATAGTACTCAAGGGAACTAATTGTTGTAGACAATTAAAATCTCAAATAGTGCATCTTCATAATGTAAATGTATATATAATCTTAATGTGTATATATAATTTGGTGTGTTTCCACGTAATATTATTTAAATATCAATTGGCATAAGTTTATTTAAATTTCATAAAAGCCAATGTTTATTTAATATTCGTAAATGAATTGAAAATATTAGATAATATTTGTTAAATAAATATCAACTAGAATTCGGATTTTACATAAAAATTTAATAAAACAAAATAAAATAAAAAGATACCCAAAGTTAACCAACCCAATTATTTTATGTTACTACTTCATGTAAGTTTGGAACTGCGATTTTTATTAAAATTTACATGAGAGATTATGTGAGCATGAGAATATCCACTTATTTTTTAAACACAAAATTCAAAAAAATGGATTAATGTCAACTCAAGGTCAAATCTACCTAAAAAATCCTAGTTCTAAAATTAGAAAATTTATGAAAAAATATATAAAAATAAAAATTTAGATCCTTAGATAATAATACATAAATTTACCATAAATATCTATATAATTATATGTATGAATTATCCCCTTATATATATTCATTTTGATGTGAATAAAAGCTCAAATGGGTTTCCAAGCTAAAAGTCATGGCATTTGGAAGATAAATGTCCACCTCACTTTGTACCATATTGATAAAAAGTATAGGTATGTTCGCACATGAATTTCCTTCACATAATATTTCCATGTTATCAAAAATCACACCATGTTTAATATATCTATGTTTATCTTATTAATCAAATATGAGATTATGGAACTAAAAACTCGCAAAACAAAAATTCAATAGGCATAATTTTATCATATTTTTTGAGCGCTTATACTTTTTTATTTTAAATAAATGAATTCGAATGATTAAATAAATTTTTTAAAATAAATCTCAACTTGAAATTGGAGTTTACATTCAAAATTTAAAAAATCTAAATAAATTAAAAAAACTATCTAAAGTTAAGTGACCATGTTAATTTTAGAAGCTACTATTTTTCATTAGCTTTAAATGAAATATTGAAAGGAAATAAAAATATTCACTTATCCCCTTCTAACAAAATTCAAACTACTATAAAAATTCCAACTCAATTTCATGTCTAGTTACAATGATATCTCATTTTTAAAATTCAAAATTTGTTTAGGAATTTACTAAAATATAATTTCAAATCCTTATATCTATGCCACTTATGGCATTCAAAATTTGTATAAATTAACCCTAAATTGATAGTATTGATTATGGGTGAATTATAATTTGTAAGATATTTAAATTAAGAAAATGAGAGTTCAAATGTGTTCTCAGATCAAAAGTTATCATCCTCACAAGATAGGTGTTTCTATCTATTCTAGAATTAGATTTCATATCCATCATGGTGTTTTTTGTTTTTTTATTTATTATTAATCTTTTAATATGTTACTTTAGTGCTTTTCTATAACTTGAATTTGGTTTTACCTATTATCTATGGCAACACCTCTAATCACAATACTATCAAATTTCCATGTTATTAAAAATTATGCTATTATCTATTTAGATCTCCTTGGCCCTATTTTATTCTTGAATACAACCTATAGTGTAATGGTTTTCTCTATGCTTAATTTTTTTTATCAGAAGTGTTTCATTTAATCATAAACTTATATAGTGCATTCTAAACATTTCATCAAAATAAAGCTTGCATTAGAAATATGGATTACTTTAATGTTTTATCAAAAAAAAAAAAATCTTAAAAGTGATATGCCTTCCTTGATTTAAAGTGAAATACAAGACATATAAGATTTCAAGGATGGTTATGATTAAAAGGATGAATTAGAGAAAAAAAAATATGGAAGAGAGAATTTATAATATTAATTTCAATATGCTATTAAAATTTTTGTAGATATATCTATGATTTTAAATCCATTCAAATAAAATCCTTGTCAAAATATTCCTTCTTATGAGGTACATTCAATAGTTCCTCCTTAACCTACTCATTTTTATAGTTTCTATAACCTTCATTATTATAATATTATGTTATCAAATGAATAAAATGCTCCCATTTATTCTCTATTTTATAATTTTTTTATTCCTTGAAATTATTAGAATTTATTAGTCCCTTATTGATATTTTTCAATATGTCAACATGGTATTAAGATGATATATTTCAATCATTTATATTGTTTGTTAAATTTTCTATAATATTTTAAAACCTTGTTTGATTTATTATAATATTATATACTTGACTACTTCTATTTCTATTCTTATGAAAAATCATCAAATAACCACTATGATGCATAGTTTATATGATTTTTATCAAATTAAGGTTTTATTTTAAGGATCTCAAAAGCCAATTGATAGGGTCACTTCTGACGATATAATTTTAAACCCTTTGAATCATAATGTAAATATTTAATTTTTTTCCAATTAATCTTACTCTATCAATATTTTCATTATTTAATGGAAAATGAGGCCATCATTATTATATTATAACATTTGATGCCCCATGTCTAATTCTTTTCATTGTGATAAACTATTAATTGAAGTGTTTCATATAAATTTGAAGTTTTTCTCCTTTGATTACTTGTATGCTTTAGAATGTCATTCATGCACTCTTTTATAAGAATCATGAATGATTTTGTAGCTCATTTTTAAATCAGCACTGGTATAAAGTTAATATTAAAAAATATATCTAAAATTATGAAAGAATATAATAGAAATATTAGTGAATATATACATAGATTAATGACATTGATAGCTAGGATGACTTATCAACCTAAATGTATATCTCAAATTCTAAAAGAATGTAATAGAAATATTAGTGAATATATACATAGATTAATGACATTGATAGCTAAGATGACTTATCAACCCAAAGATAGAGATTTTTTTAAAATCCAAAATATAATATTAATTATAAAATGAAAGTATCTTTAAATAGTTACTAATATTTAATTAAAGTTTAACATTTGGTTATGGCATTTTAAGTTAATATCTTGGAAGAAAATAGACTAAAATATGAATCTATTACTCTATGATTCCACTGCAAGAAGAGCAATAACCATGAATTTTAATCTAATAATGATGGTAAAACTACTAAAATATGTATAATTTGTGCCTTCATTTTGGATTATGCAAATATTTACAATAGAAAAAATTTCAAGGCTATAAATAAAGATGATGACCTTTAATCTAGTAATGATGGTAAAAATACTGCATTAAGTTAAATTTAGGTGTTTTTTTTTTCAAAGTAAGATAGAAAATTGATATTTTTTAATGTTTAAGGACATTAAATTTTTTATGATTTTTCATTGATTTTGACAACACAAAGTTGTTGTGACAAGGTATTTTTAGTTACATCAACTTTACATGTAATTTGCATTCACTATCTAAAAATATTAAAAAGTAATCATAAAACAAACCTTGTTACGGATGACATTTCCATGACAGATGGATTTTTGGAGACATAAACTTAATCAATAAATTATTTAAAATGATATCCTTGACAGCTTTTACATTACTTGGCCAACTCTGCATCATAATAATAAATTATCTATATCAAAGCCTTAAAAGCCATACAATTACTAAGAACATTTTATAAGCTTCCATAATTTATTCATATGTATCTCTAATTATTAGATACTTGACTTTCAATCTAATTTCATAAGCCTCTATCCATTTTATAGAAGTGCACACTAGGAAAACATGGATGCATTGTACACTTATCAACTAGTGTGAACTTATCTACAATACTCTAGTGGCTAATTTTTAAAAATGACTTACCTATTAATGACCTTCATGCATGAATAAATAATTCAATTTTTGGAAAAAAATAAAATATTATCCTATAAGAGAATGTTAAGTGTCTCACTTTAAAACCTTGGTTACTTTATCTAAAAATATTTTGATAAATAGATTATCTATTGAGAAAAAGCCCTACTATAATTCTATTATAATAAAATATTCATTGGCCAAGTTAACACTATTTTTTTATAAGTTAATACCATCCTTTTGCTATCATTATAATAAAATTTACTAGTTTCATTTCATATGCTCTTACACAAAAGGATAAATACATCATCCTAAGTTCCATTAAAGTAATGTATGGAATACTCATTTGACAAGTGGTTTTCTAAGGATATCTTGACTATATACCACTTCCCCACTTATTTCTCCCAAGGCATTTAATATTATTTATGCCCTTGTCCAGGATGGAATTTTGATTTTTTAGGTTATATTCCCATCTAAACAAGATATATAAATATATGTTTAATATTTAGATAGAGGGGAACTAATCTAAATTCCTAGATTCAAGGAAAAAACAACACTGATAGAGTCACACTAGTAAAAAATAACACACGATGACCTTGTCTGGCTATTGTACACTTATCCTAGAATAAAATGTATCACTATTTAAAATAAAAAATAATTTATGGTATTAATAATTTAGTTTTAGATAGTCAAAATCAATTAGTTAATAAGATAATTTGAATAAATCAATTTGTATGGACATATTTATAAATGTAACCCTAGTGGTTGTTTTTGTAATTTACAACTTCTTTAAACTTTGTATATCACTGTATTGTTATATTAGGTTTTATTATTGATCTTCCCATATAGTATTTCAATATTACATTAATTTAGAGTTAATATCCTTTGCTTAATTAATTCTAAGTGTAATCATTTTGGTGAACCCATTTTTAGATTAAAACATTACTTGTATTGCCTATTTATTTTTAGCCAAAGGTTTCAATTTAATTTTAAAAATTCTTGACACTAAAAAAATACCATCTTGAACATTGGATATAATCCATACCATAAAAATTCAAGTGTTTTAATATTGGATTAATCTGACACTAATTTTTTTTATCTAGTCACCTTAGATAAATACTGATATTGAGTCTCTTTATTTCAAATTTGTGTTGAATTTTTCATCTCTTATACATGAAAATATTTAAATTTATTTTTCATTTGATTTATTTGTATTATTAAATGTGTTCTAATAGTTTTTAAACTAATTAAGTATTGTTGGTGAAGGGATACACAGTGTTCTATTTACATACATCATTGTGTGATGGGTTTTCTCCAATACTTATAGCCATAGTACATAAATAAACACATACTTTAGTTTTCACTTACTTCAAGGTATATTATAAATTCCTAGTATCCCTCTATTTAAAATAATATGAATCCATTTTATCCATTTAATTTGTACTGCATTAGATAAGAATATATCTCCTATGGAAGTTATTCTCAAATTAACCTTGAAACTAGGTTTAGTGGGCTATGGGTATGGTCCTACCTCCATATTTAGTGCTTTGAAATGTTAGGCAAACACTAATAAATAATCAAGTAATTATATCTGAGATCTTAAAGTTATTTCAAGGCCCTTTCCTAGATCACCCTTTCTTTCTTTATTTTTGCTTGATTTGTCTTCTTAGATAAAATATTTACTTATTTTTTTTTATTTATCATTGGTGTATCAGATGTATCTTATTATTAATTATTACATAAAATAATCTAATTTCTTATAAAATTTAATGTCCCTTCATAACATGTGATTTATTTCTTATTTTCATGGCTTGGATGTTAAGATATTAAAGAATCTCCTACTCATACTTAATTTATTTCTCCTAATCCAATCTTGCCTTACCTCATCTTGTCCTCTATTTTCAATTATTTTTTTGTCAAATATTCAATGACTTAGAAAAAAATTAAGGCTTATGTCATGAAATTATCATCTTTGGATGTCTTATCATCCATATCTCATCCACTCCATGGGCAAATCATGGCCCTTGTATTTAACATTGATGAAAAAACCAACCATGATTAAATGTAGCATCACGTTAGATCATAGCCATATAATATTTATTCATTTCTTTATTTTTATTGAGATGAACTTAAACTATCATCTTCTACTATCCCTTCCAATGTTTTTATTTATAACTTTGAGTCTATTCCTATTTATTCACCTCATACTACCTACACCCCTCCCATAACTACAATAAATGATTCTTTTGAGGAATCCCTTATTCTCTTGCGATCTGAGATATCCACTATAAAGAAAACCATTTATGATCCTATCTAATGCTAGTTGTATTTTTGGCTCCTAATCTTCCTCTATATGAAGGAAAAAGTGATCCTAATGGAAATTTATGTTAATTTCAATAAACTTCTCTAGATAATGTAGATAATGATATATTTTTGACTAAGATATTTCTAAGAAGTTTCAAGGATTATGCTTTTATTTGATTATATGATCATCCTATTTAATCAATTACAAATAAAATATTTTGTAAAATCATTTTTTCCAAATTTTTTAATTAATATTATTCATAATTTTTCCTATTCTCAAGTTTTAAAGATCAAACAATATACAAATGAGATACATAGTAAGTATGTTTTAAGATAGAATATAATGCTTTCCAAAATGTGAAATCAAATGGTTGATAATGAGCTTTATTATAAATTTAATAAAAGCTTGATTACTCCTCTTAAATAGTGTTTCATTTTTTTATTAGTCTAAATAATATTATGAGCTATATCATACAATTAATGAATGTGTGGTCAAATTGATTACATTGAACAAACTCAAATATAATTATGTTATCACTTTTACATCTAATTTCAAGTTTAAAAACAAGACTAATTATAATAGAAAAGTTAATGATTAAAAAAATGAGGCTAATGTTATATTAAATGTTATTTCACAACCACAACATAGGATTCAAATATAAATTGCACTAAAGAGGAAATTCTCAAGGCTATCTTCACCTCCTCATGTGATACTACAAAATCTTCTTCGATATAGTAGACATGTAATTTTAGTTTCTTTCTTGTAGGGATATATTTTGGTTTTGAAACATAAAATAGGAAATTAAAATGAGTTAGTTTATGCTTTGAGTAGGCCAGTGTCACTATTAACTAGTATGCTGAGTGAATTAGTTGGATTAGATGTTGTTAAGTAATTATATGATATTGATTCAGATTTTGGGAAGATGGTTCAATGAAGGAATCTACTAGTAGGGAAAACATGTAATATTAATTATGGTTACTTATACATTATTTTTATCTATTCAAAGGTTAAAATCTATGTATTCTAATTGGGTGTATGAGAGACAATATTAAATAAGTATATCATAGCAATGGTTTGGATGGACACTTTAGTAATAATAAGATAATAGATTTAGTGAAGGAGATGTCTTTTTTTCCAAGTATAAAGAGAGATGTGTTAATTTATGTTTCAAAATGTAATATATGTCAAGTGGATAAATGTCATGCATAAAACACATATCTTTACATGTCATTACTAGTACCAAGAGAACCATCGACAAATTTGAGTTTGGACTCTGTATTTGTGATTTCAAATACAAAGAGAGAAAATGATTCATTTTTTTCTATTTTTGGAGATAACTATTCTAATATGTTTCATTTTATTACATGTAAGAAATAAATTATGCCACTATAGTAGCATTTTAAATATATATATATATATATATATGTTGTGAGATTCCATGGTGCTTCGAAAACCATTACTTCAGATATGGATATGAAATTTATAATTCATTATTGGAGGAATATATGGAAGGAGATGTAAACTAAACTACAATTTAGTAGTGCATACCACCCAAAGATATATAAATAATAATAATTAGTCAATTAGGTATTGATAATTTTTTTGAGTACCATAGTTGTAGAGAAGCCCATACAATATGAATTGGATTTAACACAAGCTTGGATTATTACCTATTCTCATTAAGCTTGGCTTTTCTCATTAAACTTATTACCTCATTAAAATTTCCACAAAAATATGTTATTGGCTTATTTTCATAACTCAACACAACACCAATACGCACATGTGAATCTTCACAATCTACCTCATACACTTCATAAAAATAGGAAATTATAAAATAAGGTTTTCAATCCCCTTCTTCTTAAAAAACTAAAATTTATCTTACAACCCTTGTCCACACAAATTTTTTGATCCCTAGTGAAAAATGATATTGGTGGAACAATACTACTGAAATTATTAATGAACTTTATGTAAATAGTTTATAAACCATGGAAACATATTGTATATGGCATGCTTATTAAAATAAGATATATAAAGATTGCCTTTACTTTTATTCATCCATTTTAAACCATATTATGAAATTATAAATCATATAGTTACCAAATATTTTTACTTGAAGTTGCACTTATACACATTTGCATAGAGCTTACTGTTTCTTTACTATTTTAATACCCTTATCAATTTATTTAAGTGATATTATTTAATATTTAAAGAAGCCACTACAAAATTTTCAATGTTATGTCATAATACTATGTTCGTCATCTTCATAAATGTGCTAGGTAAATTTAATCATCCGAATAGCATTTCCATCCACTCTATAAGCCATCCCTATTATTAAATGTTATTTTACATTTATATCCTTCATGGATCCTAATTTTATAGGATCCACTCCTTAGTTAAATATTAGTAAAGTAGTTTAATCTTGCAAGAACATACATCATATCATATAATAAAAGTATAAGAAAGCTCTAGTTAATAGTGAGTTTATTAACTAGTCTACTATCCACACACATCCTCTATGTTAAATAACCATTTGGATTTATCAATGCTATTGTTACACATAGACTCATGTCATCATTAACTATGAAATTAATAGCTAATTAAATAACCTATTTACTCAGATCCACATGTTTTGTTAGACTCATCATATAAGTTTCTTGATAGAGTAGAGGTGATCCTGAAATCAAATCAATATGATGTTGAATGTTACTCTTTGGCGGTATACCATCTACAAACTCATTAGGTATGACATAATATTATTATTTGAACATTATCTTACTTATAGTGGGTTTTTACAACTTTTATGTCTTCTTTATTTGTTGTTAATGAATAATAAAATCACGCCATCTTTATATATTTGATAAAGTATTTCATATACAACATGATTTATAGTTGTCCTTCTTCTTTAAGATGTAGTAAAACTACCTTTTTACAACCTTTAAAGAATGTATATGTTATTTTTTTCTCCATCATGAATTTATTTTCTATCAAATTTCCATGTCCTTCTTAGCAACACATGACATGCATCTGTTAGCATAACATAAAAGCATCTTCCATCCCTACAAGGTTTTCCTATGGAAATATTAATTAACCACCTTTTATCTACTATAATTTCATTCCTTTATTTAACTATTAAATATGATAATGATAAGGATGAATTTCACATTACATACCTAGACTTTATACCATTTATTTGTAAACCATATTTTCTTAGCTACCAACACATATAGTCAATTTACATACCTTGGCTCTTATTATACACCATGTTCAAAATATATTTATATGAAACCATGAATCACCACCTTATTTATTATGCACCTATTCTTTCCTTGGGGTTATCATTATTCTCCTCAACATGATATTTTCTACTATTTATTTTTTGTAAAATTATATATTATGTTAATATATCTTAGTATAAATAAATTTTACCCCTAGATGATCCTTTTCCCTCCTTTATTGATCATGAGAGTATGGAAACTCAAACTTTCTATGAAATTATTCTCCATACTTGTACTAAACATGAAGTATACATGGACCATTTTATCCATTATAACCACCATAGATTATCCTATCCAAATTCCTCTTACTCTTTCTTAAGATTGAAACACTAGTCCATATTATCCTTTTTATTATCTATACCATGAGATAATTCTCCTCTAGTGGGATTAAACCCACCTTGTACCCTTGGAGATGATTATCCCCTTTTGAGAGTAATTGATCTTTTGAAATATTATCTATTTTTTTATTTCAATCTTCAAAAATAATTATTAAGACTCTTACATGTTATTTAATCAATGTACGGTCAATTCATCTTGAATAGAAAAATTTAAATAATTTTGATACCTTGCATCCATTTATTATACTATTCTACCTTGCTCCAGTTGAACGGTATGATTGTAAAATTCACACACACACACACACACACACACACACACACACACACACACACACACACACACACACACACACACACACACACACACACACACACACACACACACACAAACACACACACACACACACACACACACACACACACACACACACACACACACACACACACACACACACACACACACACACACAGACACACACACACACAAACACACACACACACACACACACACACACACACACAGTCTTTACATTGTATATTTTTTCCTTGAATTCTAAAATATTATGTGTAAGGTTTGTATATAATCTACCATAATAAATTTATCTCCTATTTTTTTCTCCATCTTGTTCCAATTCTTGATCTTTTATTTACCCTTTCTTTGTCACTCTTTCTTCAATTAGTCCCACCAAATCAATGCATGATAATTCAATTTTATTCATGAAAACTTTACATTATTTTATTCTTTTAAAATTTTAATTTTTTTCCATAGCATTTAAACAGTATATCAACTGTTCTTATATTAAAGTACCACCATATGATGAAATTTCAACCTTTATTCCTTCATTCATTTCCTACAAGGCCCTAGCCATCCCTTGTTTAATTGATGCTAGTTTTTATTTCTATTTCTATTCTTTATTAATTTATTCTAAATGATCTATTTATTCCCTTGTTTTATCGCCCTCTTGACTTTTTGTTTGATGTGTGGCAATTGTAGTCAATTCTTTTGCTTGCCTCTATATAGAGTGCATAATATTTTTCATCTATACACTTGCTCCGCATACTCTTTCCATATTTTACACATGTTATTCAAACACATAATTTTATACCAAAATATAATAAAAAACCACAAATATATTACCTCTAAGAGCCAAAGGAGCTCATATATTAGATGATAAAACCACAAAATAGAAAATAAAATTTTTAATAGGCATAATTTTACCTAAATTTTATAAACACCAATGTTTATTTAATATATAGGAATGAGTTGAAAATATTAGATAATAATTTTTAAATAAATATAGCCTAGAAGTTTGTTTTCACATATAAATTTGATAGCACTAAATCAATCTAATAGTTGCCCACAGTTAATTGATGTTGTTATTTTATGTAATTGTTTCATATAAATTTTGAAACTATTATTTTAGTAAATATTACATGAGATATTATATGGTCATGAGAATATCCACTTATTTTTTAAACACCAAATTTAAACAAATTTATGAATTTCAGCTCATATTTAAGTCTACCTATAAAATCTCATTTCTAAAATTAGATTTTTTATGAAAAAATATACAAAAGGATAATTTTAGATCATTAGATGATAACTTAAGGTCGTATAAAAATACATAATATATATATTTGTTAATTATCCTCTCATACCTATTCATTTTGACATGACCAAAATCTCATATGGGTTTTTAGATTATAAGTTATAGCATTTGGAAGATAAATGTCCACATTACTTTGCACCATATTGATAAAAAAAAGTATATGTATGTTCCACCATGAATTTCCTTCATATTAAATTTCCATGTTATCCTAAATAATATATAAAATTCATCCATTGGGATAACATCATACCATGTTTAATCTCTCTATGTTTATCTTATTACTCATATACTAGATTATGGAACTAGAAAATCACAAAGTAAAAATTCAATAGTTACAATTTTCTCATAATGTTTTAGCATTGATAAGTTTTTATTTTAAATGAATGAATTAAAAATATTAAATTAAAATTTTTAAATAAATCCCAACTCCAAATTAGATTTGACATTCAAAATATAAAAATCTAAATAAATTATAAAAAAACTATCTAAAGTTAAGCGACCCTATTATTTTTAGTAGCTACTATTATTAGTGAATTTTAAATGCAATATTAGATGGGAAAAATATCCACTTATTTGATTCTCACCAAACTCAAACTATTATAAAAATTTCAACTCAATTTGATGTCTAGTTGTAAAGATATCTAATTTTTAAAATTCTAAATATGTCAAGGAATATACTAAAATGTAATTTCATATCCATATATGGTCACTTATGACCTTAAAAATATATAAAAATTAATCGTGACTAGATAGTGTTGGTTATGGGTAAATTCTAATCTCTAATATATTTATTCTAATAAAATTATAGTTCAAATGTATTCCCAAATAAAAGGTTATCACCTTCACGAGACATGCGTCTCTATCGTTACACTTATTCTAGATTTGGATTTCATATCCATCACGGTGTTGTTTTTCTTATTCTTAATCATTTAACATTTTCCATTAGTGTTTTTATAAAACTTATATTTATTTTTCCATATGATCTATGTTAGAAACTTGAATCACTATGTTATAAAATTTGCATGTTATTAAAAATTGTGCTATTATCTACTTAAATATCCTTATCCATAATTTTGTTTTCTTGAGTGCAACCTATAGTCTAATGATTTTATTTATGCTTAATTTTTTTTATCATAAGTGTTTCATTTTATCATAAACTCAAGTTACACATTCCTCTTATTTAATGAAAATCAAGATTACATTATAAATGTGGATTATTTGATTGTTTTATCAAAAAATAGTTTTTCTCTTAAAAGTGATATGCCTTACTTGGTTTAAGGTGAAATATATATATATATATATATATATATATATATATATATATATATATATATATGATAACAATGATGGTTATGATGAAAATAATGAATTAGAGGAAAATAATACGGAAGAGGGCATTGATAATATTAATTCTAATATGTTATGAACAATTTTTTAAATATATCTATAATTATAAATCAATTAAAATAAATTTCTTATCAAAATATTCCTTATTATGAGGTACATTCATAATTTCCTCCTTCACTTGTAACTCATTTTTCTAACTTTTATTTCATGTCCATTTTATAAATTTTTTATTCCTCTAAATTATTAGAACTT
>JARHVA010002360.1:2462500-2472500 GCA_037957365.1 Torreya grandis | reverse complement strand
TTCCCTATAAAACGTCTATATGTGAAATTGTTATTCTATGTACATATAGATATAAAAAATATAAAATATTTAAAACACATGAATTATTTTTACATAAACCCTAATAAAATCCATAAATAGTTTACATATCATTGTTTAGAAGAAGTCAATGATTACATATAGTCAGATAACATAATAATATAAAAAATTGAAGGCATATCCAATTATTTTTGTGATTCATAGGGAATATCTCATCTTTATATGATCCTATATATGACTAACTTTTAGTTAAAAATTATTTATTTCAAAATAATGAGATCACGACATTGTAGATCTATAAAAAATAAATGGAAGAACAAACATATTATTTAAAAAGTTTTGATATCAGTACCAGTGTTAGAACTAAAGGCATATTTAGAATACTATTGACTTATTAGTAGTCTATTTTTTTTAAAAATCTCAAAAATAAATAGTAATTTATCATTAATCAATTATACTTATTAAAAATAAATTGCATCCATTTATTTTATTTGTAATTAGTCAAAATTATTTCCAAACAAGGCTAAATATTTTTTTGAATAATTTAGATTAATAATTAAACTTATTAATGGATTGAGTTCAATTAGAGTATTTGAAATAAATTACGTTATTTATCAATAAAATGCACCTATTTAATGTATTTAGAATGACTATATCAAAAATTTAAATACTTTCATCACCTTCCTTTATGGTTAAGGGATGATTTTCACATTTTGGGAGATAAAACATGACCATCTAACGGTTTGAAATTTTTATTTAATTTTTTTTTTTAGTTTTTTCTAAATTTAAAAATTATGTATTTTTGAAACTAGACTTCAACTTTAGTTGAAATTAATATGCTATGTTAATTTTAGACTTTGATTTATTTATCTATATTCTTAGAGATACACACCTTTTTATGTGAAATTTGTACTAAAAAAACATCTGCTAAAAATAACAAATTGATTTTTATTTATTTTTAGAGTTTTAAATTTTGCATGTTGACTCCAATTTTGAGTCGAAGCTTATTTAGTCATGGTTTTTAAATATTTGAATTATTTAACATGAATTAATACTAGTTATTTTTTATAATCTTCTCCTATTGGTAATTTTATTATCTTGATAATATTATGGTTCATTATTTGGTATCAGAGCAAGTTCAAATCTTGAACATGTAAGAGATGGTTTGAAGATGAGGAGGAATCACATAGATGAACTATATTATACAATAGATATAGAGGTAAGTAGAATAATTAAACTAGATTATTATGAATCAAATATAATGGAGAGAAGAAGATGATGTATAAGTTGACATAGATGATGAAGATGAAATTTCATAAGAGGAGCAACAAGAATAACCACCATCAATGAAAGAGATACAGTTAGATATTTTGAAGGAAAGAACAAATACATCAAGTTTGGTTTTAGATTATGGTGGATGTTTAAAACCAAAGGAGTTGATATATTTAATGAAAATGGAGAAGTTATATGATTGTAGAACTATGAGAGAAGATAATAAGGTAAAGTTTACATGTATGAAATTGAAGGGTCATGTAATGATTTAGTGGGATCACTAGCAAAAATAAAGATAGAGCAAAGTTAAAGATAAGATTAATTCATATAAAAATATGGGGTAGAAGTTAAGGGAAAAATTTCTTCATGTGGATTATACACAAACCCTATATAAAACATTTCAAATGTTGATATAAAAGGATCATTGTATAAAAGAGTATACATATGAGTTTCACAAACTTTTCATAAGTGTGGAGAATGATGAGATAGAAGAGGAAATTATTGCAAGTTATGTAAATGGTTTGAAGTTTTCTATTCAGGATGAATTAAGCATGCATAGAATAATTTACATGGAGGAAGATTATCATTTATATTTGAAGGAAGAAGAAAAAAATAGATAAAATTTTAAAATAACATCTATTAGGCAAAGAAGAGGATAATCTCCTCCAATAATGGGATGAGGTATATTTAATAAAAATATAGGTGGGTTTAATACCACTAGAGATAAATCATCACATCATCTAGAAACACAAGAAGATAACATACAAGAGTTTAAGAATTAGTAAAGAGGAAGAGGATTTTAGAGAGGATGAATCTATGATGGTGGTAGAGGATGGTTTCCAAATAAACATAGGTATTATGTTTTTTTACAAATGCAAAGAAGAAGGCCATAGAGTCTTTGAGTGTCCACACTACCAAAATCAAGATAGGATACAAGAGGATTTCCCAAGAGTGAATTTAGTTGATGCTGAAATAGAAGAGTAAAATATAGAAGTTTCAGTAGTAGATATGGGATAAAATATCATGATCATAAGAACAATAATTGATCCAAGGAAATAACATGTGTAGAATAAAGAACGTGGTGATGCATTATTACAAATAAATATCTTTCAAACAAGGTATACTTTGAGATGTAATATATACATGGTAATTATAGATGGTGGTAGTTTTGAGAATATGGTTTCTAAAGATATGATTGAGAAACTAGGTTTTCCATGTGAAAAACATCATAATCATTATTAAATTTTATTATTTAATAAAAAAAAGTTATATTTTATAAAAGGTGTGTAATCAAATTTTATATAGGTAAAACTTATAAGGATGAAATATGATATGATGCTATACAAATGAATACATGTCATGTGTTATTGAGAAGGTCTTGATAGTTTGATAGAAAAGTAGTTCATGATGGAGAAAAGAACACATAGTTTATATAAAGGTGGTATGAAGGTAGTTTTATTACCTTTTAAAGAAGAAGGGTAGGATAAAATCATGCTAACTACAAAATAATTTATCAAAGACATGAAGATGACAGATTTCTACTATACATCAGTAGTGAATAAAGAAGACACAAAAGTGGTGCAAATATGAACAGAAGTAGAAGTAGTGTTGAAAAAATATCTATATTTTATACATGATCAGTTACAAGATAGTTTAACATGAAACATATATATTTATCATATTATTTAATTGATTATAAGATCAACTTTACCCAATTAATAATCTTATATAATGAGTCCAACAAAACATATAAAAATTAATAATTAGGTTACTATATTGGTGAGGAATGGCGTAGTAAGGGAGAGCATGAGTCCATGTGCAAAACTAGAATTTCTAACTCTAAATAAAGATTTAGGTTGGATTATGTGTGTGAAAAGTAGAGAAATTAATAAAATTGCATTCAATTATAGATTTATTATACCTCATTTAGATAGCATGATTAATATTCTTAGAGGAGGAAAATATTTTACCAAGATTAATCTAAGGAGTTATTACTATAAGATTCAAATTCAAGAATGAGATTAGTGTAAAATAAAATTCAAGACTAGATATGGTTTATATGAGTGGATGGTGATTCCATTCAAGGTATCTAATGCACCCAACACATTTATGAGAGTGATGAACCTAGTGCTAAGAGAATATAGCGGTAAGTTTGTGGTTATTTATTTTGATGATATTTTAATATTTAGTAAGTGTAAAGAAGATCACTTATAAAATTTGAGAATGGTATTATAATTATTTTTTAAAAACATTCTATGCGAATTTGAAGAAGTATAGGTTTATGAAAAATAGCTTGATATTTTTGGGATTTGTAGTTTCAACAGATGGTGTAGGAATAGATGAAGAAAAATTAAAGGAAATTATTAAGTGGCCTATCCCAAAGAGCATCATAGAGGTAATAATTTTCCATGGTTTAACAAATTTTTATAGAAATTTTATTAAGAATTTTAGTAGTCTTTTTCCACCAATAACAAATTGTATGAGAGGAAAAAAAATCATAGAAAAGGGAAATAACATAAAACTTAGATTTGATAAAAAAATAAAATCATAGAAAAGCCTATTTTAACATTACATATAGTAGGTAAGTGTTTGAGGTTGATTGTTATGCTTCATTTTAGAAATTATTATTTTGTTGATTCAAAAAGGGAAGCCAATAGTATAGTTTAGTGAGAAATTAAATGAGGTAAGAATAAATTATTCTATGTGTGATGTTGAATTTTATGAAATTGTACAAGTATCAAGACACTGGAAGCATTCCCTAGTGCCTAAGGAATTTATCCTACTAATTTACGATGGGACTTCCAATTATGTGAACACTCAAAAGAAGTTCAATAATAATCATGTAAAATGAGGGTCTTTATTGTAGGGTTATAATTTTGTGTTGAAACACATATTGGAAAAATGAAATCAAGTAGTTCATGATTTGAAAAAGTGAGTGGGGTTGATAACTACCATGGTGAGTAAAGTACTTGGATTTGAATTTATTAAAGAAGTATATGATACCAATCTAGATTTTTTCAAGATAGTTGAGCAATGAATGAATCCATTGACGTGTAATACAATTAATAAATATGAAGAGTATATTATGTAGGATGTTTATCTCTCTAAAGGGAGAGAATTATGTATTTTAAATGGGTATTTAAAATATAATATTATAAGAGAATTGCATATTGGTGGTTTGACTGGATATTTTGGTGAGACAAAGATAATAAATTTGGTAAAGGATTATTATTTTTGGACAAATATGAAGAGATATGTGATAAGATATGTTTCAAGGTGTAGGATATGCGAGGTGGTAAAAGGACATGTAAAGAATAAAGGTCTATACATGCCATTATTGGTTCTAAAAAAACCATGGATAAATTTGAGTATGGATTTTGTGTTGGGATTACCAAAAATAGAGAGAGGTAATGATTAAGTTTTTGTTATTTTTTATGTGTTTTATAAAGTGGTTAATTTTATTACATGTAAAAAAACAAATGATTCCACTAGAGTTGTAGAACTATTTTTGAAAGATATTGTGAGATTGCATGGTGTTCTAAAAATTATTACATCCGATAGGGACATGAATGTTTTAGATCATTTTTTAAGGAATTTGTAGAGAAAGATGGTTAATAAGATAACATATAGTAGTACATGCCATCCCCAAATAGATGGATAAATAAAATTTGATAAAATGAGCTTGGGGAATTTATTAAAATGCATAGTGGGAGAGAAGCCCAAGCAATAGGACTTGGTTTTACTGTAAGTGAGTTTTTATATATAATTTAGTGAATATATTATTAGTTAAATCATCATTATATATTATTTATGCAATAAATCCTATTATTGTTGTGTATTTGGTATAATTACCAATTTTATATAATGAGTTAGTGATGATGCACAAGTGTTTGGAGAACATATACAATAGTTACAAGAAGTAAGAAGAAAATTATATGAAAGTAATGATAAGAATAAATCAGAAACAAATGTTAGAAGAAGGTAAAAAAATATTTTAGTAATGAGATTTACTGGTGGTTTACTTGAGTAAAAATATATTTTAAAAAGACACATATTATAAGTTAAAGTACAAGAAAATTGGACCATGTAAAATTGTGAAGAAAAATAATGACAATGCTTATGAGATGAGTTTACAAAGGATTTTTGATATCTCTATAGTATTTAATATTATATATTTATATTAATTCTATGTATAATATGGTGAATAAGATGAATCAGTAGGTGTCAATGAAGAATAAGGACAACATAGTCCATATTATAGATATGAAAAAATAAACACAAGATAAGAAAGTTATGATAGGTATTTAGTATGATGGGAAGGATTGCAGTAGGAAGATAACACTTGGATTTAATAATTGGATTTTAATAATAATGATAAGTATAAATTATAATAGTATAATAAAATAAACTCACAAGAGTTGAGTCCTTTTCAACCAGAGGAGAATGATTCAAAAAAAGAGGTCAAGCTTTTGGAGGCCATAAATTTTGATTAATAGCTCTGTTTGAGCTCATCTTCACACAAAAATGATCGGTTCAAAAATTTCAATGTAGAAATAACCCATCCTTTTCTTTTTGGGACTTTTTATATATTTTCTTAGAGGCCAAACATGACCATCTAAGGATCCAAAATTTATATTTAACGTTATTTTTGGGTTTTTTCTAAATTTATAAATTATCTATTTTTATAACCAAACTTAAAATTTAGTTGAAATTTGTTTGATATGTTAATTTAAGACTTTCATTTATTTTTTGAGATTTTTAGAGCTATGATCACTTGAATGTGAAATTTATTAAAAAAAATTAATTGCTAAAATTTGTAGGTTATATTTTATTTATTCTTAGAGTTCTTAATTTTGCATGTTAACTCCAATTTTGAGTTGAAGCTTATTTATGCAGGTTTTGTAATTATTTTAATTATTTAATACGAATCAATACTAGTTATTATTCAAAATATTGGCCTATTTATAATTTTATTATTTTGATAGTATTTTGTTTCATTAGTCTAACATTTCTTGAATAATTAAGGCCAATATGGTCTTATAAATATTTTCAACTCAACAAAAATATTTGAAATAAATTAATCTCTTTAAAAATAAACTGCATGAAGTGATACGAACATATATATATAATTAAAATCTATAATTTAAAATAAGTTATATTATATGTGAAATAATTTGGAATTGATTTGGGTAAAATTGATGATAAATTTATCTAAAATTATAATTTATAATCAATCAATTCACTTCAAATAATCATTTTGTCAAGTAATATCATATTTTTAATATCTAACTTATGTAAAAAATATTTCACAATGATTAGAATGGATTTTATACTTGCTCCCAAGAATGTAATGATAGAGATAACTTTGGTTCTCCAATCCTTTTCATGTTTTTATATTTCATTTTTAGTATATCTACTTAAAGGAACATAACTAATTTTAGTTTTTTGTTGTGTAACCAAACAATTTTGGGAATCATAATCGAAAAACATTTTTTTAGCAATTAAAAAATCATCTCCATAGGTCCATTTAAAATTAAGCTCATTAAATTTATTTATATATTTTTTAAGGGATTATAATTTTTTTCCCCCACACAGACAAAATATGATGTTGTGAAATCCTTGTCTTGAAGAAGTAGTCTCAAATGATTATTGTCTATCATTGACCAAAGGCCAACAGAAAAACATATTGTAGTAATAACTCTTTTATTTCTTAGGAATGTTATTAAATGCATAAATACATGTTTTATGTAATAAAACATGATTTTATTCCCTTTACTTATATTTATATATCTTTTATTTTCTGTCCAACAAATAATAAGTCACCCAAACCTAAAATCAACATTTTTTTTAAGATTTCATCTTAGAGCCTCCTTTGAAATGTTTAAAATTTGTTAGAAAATGAAATAATCATTTTTGATATTATATTTTCATATATATAAATTGTAAATGCTCACAAAAAATGTTTTACATGTTGGTTAGATCATTAATTATGAATAAATGTGCCCTAAATAACATGAAATTCATCATTATTGATGAGATATGCACAATATAGGTATAATGTGATAGAATTTAATATGATTCTTATAATGTATGACAAATTTAAAGTCTTTAAATAAAGGTATTGTATCAGAATAAAATTATAATATTATTATAGGATGAATAATGAGAGGAGTAAAAAATATATGAGGATTAATATGTGACTTAAGCAAATCATCATAAAAAGACAAGTCCTTACTAATAACTGAAGGAGAAATAATTAGATTTATGGGAGGTAAGAAGTCATCATCTAGATCACCATCAAGAAGTATGTCCTCACAAAATGAAGAGGAATCCCAATTCATGTCACTAGTAAAGAGTTAATCCTCATTAGAATAATCACAAGAAATACATTACATATTACCTAAAATAATATCTGTAAGAAGTGGATCATAATGTTCAACAAGTGTACTCTCACTAGAACTAGTAGAGTCCTCTGAAGTGATAACATGTGCTAGCCCAACATCTTGCATAGGAACAAAGGTAGGTTCTACAAATAAACATCCCAAGTCTAGAATAAATTAATCCCATAGAGGTGGCTCAACAAAAAATTACTTTGAAAAGATGGATTGGAATTCATAGGGACACTTGACTTCATCTACATCCTTTATTGTAGCCACCTAAGCTACACTTAAGGGGGGTATTGGTGTAGGATTTTACTTTCATAATCTTTAGCTTACTTAGGTATTATTAATTGGAGATGTTTGTCCCACATTCATTAAGATGATGGGTTTATGCCTTACATCCACCTATATTTTGAAATTTAGTCTCATATAGATGAGATGGTTAGGATTCTCCTATATTCTACCTATTTATATATCTCTATTGTAAGCTATTTGATACAAAAGAGAGTGGGTAATAGATAATTTATTCTTTGTGTATAATACATTAGCTTCATGGATATGATAATGGATTCATGTATATATATTGGTTGAATAGCCTTATTAACTTTATTATGGTGTCAGAATGGTCTCTAACTACCATTTTTCATATTATTTGTCTAATCCTTAGCTAAGTTGTGTTTGATTCATATAATTATTTCACTTCTAGAAAGAGGATTTCAATATGTTTCCATAAAATGGTCATACTAAACATTATGATCACTATCCAAGGAGATATTAGAATTTAATACCATGAAAATTATGTCAACAAGATCACTCCAATATCATGATATAAAGCATTAATATCAAAAGCATCACAATAAAAGTTGTAATAACTAAAAAGATGATATGAAAAGACAAAGGCAATATCATATAATGTCGATAAAATAAATTCTATATGTTACAAAGGATTATCCTTTCATAGATAGTCAAGGACAAAAAAGAAGTAAATCAGAATAACCAATGTGAGATAAATCCACAAAAGGAAAAACTAAGAAATATACAAAAACTATCTATAGAATCTAGCAAACCTGAGAACCAATTCTAAAAAAATTAAAATTAGAGGTACCTTGTTATTATTTTAGGTAATATATTTCTATGAGTGTCATAATAAAATACTTGCAACTACTTATGAAGACCCATAAAATAAACTAAAACCATTTTTTCAAGGAGGTTGTGAATATATATTATAATTTTTTAGACCCTTAAAAATAATTCAAATAATTTATTTTAGGAGGTTGTGAATATATTTTATAGCTTGTAGTTTGATATTCCTTGATATAAATGTTTGAAAAAATATGGAAGTATACACTAAAAACTATAACAACTTAAGATAATTGTATCTGATGAGGATTTTGTAACACAATGGCACCACTTATTCATAAACTTAAGTCAAGATGACATGTTTTAGGATCTAAACATAAAAATTAGTCAATATTAAAGTTGTCATCAAACATTAAAACATAAATAATCCCCTAGAAAATGTTCTCTATTAATGTCTCAAAGATCCAAAAACATGTCTTGGAACAACAAGTGGCTAAATTAGACGCACATGATAATAATTATTTTTTTGACATTAAAACTTAATTCAAATATTGATGAAACCAACCTTATAATTTAAAACTAAATATATGAAGTTTCAATTACATATCAATCCCTAATTTTGTTTGAATCTAAAGTCTAAATATGGGGAATATGTGTTTAAAGAGGAATATATATTTTATAGCATAAGGATGGTTGACTATCTCTAAAATGAGGTAATCATTTGTAAAACTTAAACATAATATATATTGAAATTTGTTACACTGAGATTCTAAAGATACAAAGTAAAGCTATGTTAGATATTCAAATAACAATGAAAACAAGATACTTAGCTATTTTTAATGCTTATACAGATATGGATTTGAAACAAGAAGGAAGTGGATAATATCTTGATTTTGGAAAAATCACCTTATTCTATAAATTATGCCTTTGTATTTGTGGACACTTGTAACAACCTAGGACATTTACATCAATGATATAGTCTGACTTAGATGCAGGTGTCTAACATAGAATATCTTATTAAAATGGATGTGACCACCTAGATGCTTATAATTTCTTTGTCACCTTTACTCTATTTCATTTGTATTTGGGTCATGGACAATTACTCCTTTTATATTATCAAAACCCTAGTTATTCATATTCATATTGGCTATAATAAAAATGGGTTATTGGGAACATAGCATCAAAATTACCCCAAATGTCCCTCTATTAATGAGTTCTTCCTATATATCCAATGCTATAAAGAGGGACTC
>JARHVA010002360.1:2420000-2447500 GCA_037957365.1 Torreya grandis | reverse complement strand
TAAAGTGAAATAAAAATACATATATGATTACAATTATGGTTATGATGAAAATAATGAATTAGAGGAAACCAATAGGGAAGAGGGCATTGATAATATTAATTATAATATGTTATGAACAATTTTTTATATATATCTATAATTATAAATCAATTCAAATAAATTTCTTACCAAAATATTTCTTCTTATGCAATACATTCATAAATTCCTCCTTCACTTGCAACTCATTTTCCTAATTTTTATAATCTTCCTTATTAAAATGTTCTGTTGGGAAATGAAGAAAAAGATTCCATTTCTTGTCCATTTTTTTTATTCCTCTAAATTATGAGAAATTATTAGTCCCTTATAAATATTTTTCAATATATCAACATGATTTTAAATATTATATATTTCAATCATTTATATTATTTCTCAAATTTTCCATAATGTTGTTAAACCTTCTTTGCTTTATTATAGGACTATATCCTCATCTATTTTTATTTCTATTCCTATGTAAAATCAACAAATAAACAATATGATGAATAATTTATATGATTTAAAACAAGTTAAAATTTTATTTTAATTGTCTCGAAAGCCAATTTATAGGGTCACTTCTAAAGATATACTTTTAAACCCTTCGGCTCATAATGTAAATATCTATCTTTTTCCAATTAGTCTTACTCCATAAATATTTGTTATTTAAGGTAAAAAGAGGAAATTATTATTTTTAGATCATTTAATGACCCATTTCTAAATTATTTTTTTTGTGATAAACTATTAATTAAAGTATTTCATATAAATTTGAATGGTTGTTCATTAGATTAGTTTAATTCTTTAGAATATCATGTGTGTACTCTTTGATAAGAAATGTGGATGATTTTATAGCACATTTTAAAATAAACATTTATATAAAGTTAATATTAAAAATTCTATCTCAAATTTATAAATAATTTAATATAAATATTAGTGAATATATGCATAGATTCAAGACCTTGATAGCTAGGATGAATTATCAACCCAAAGGTACAGAGAGTTTTTTTAAATCAATAATTTACTATTAATTGTCAAAAAAAGGTATCTTTAAAGAGTTACTAATATTTTATTAAATTTTAACATGTGGTTAGGCCTTTTAAGTTAACATCTTGGAAGAAAATATACTTAAATATTATTCCACTACTCTAAGTATGTAAATTCTCAAAATAGATATTTTTTCAAGGCTAAAAGCTATGACCATGAATTCCAATCTAGGAATGATGGTAAAACAACTACAATATGTATAATTTATGTGTTTATTTTGGATTAATGAAAAAATTTAAAATATAAAAATTTTAAAGGATAGAAATAATGATGATGACCTTTAATCTAGTAATGATGGTAAAAATACTACAATAAATAAAATTTGGGACTTCATTTATATCAAAGTCATGTATAAAATTGATATTTTTAAATGTTTAAAGACATTAATTTTTTTATGTTTATTCATCGCTTTTTACAACATGAAGTTTTTGTGATAAAGTATTTTTAATTGCATCAAGTTTACGTGTAATTTTTATTCTCTGTCTAAAAATATTAAAATATAATCATTGAAAAAAAATTGTTGTTAATGGAATTTCCATGATAAATGGATTTGTAAACACATAAATTTAATCAATACATTGTTGACATTGATAGTCCACATATTTTATATTTCTTATTCAATTCCCATTCATAATAATAATTTATCTATATCAAAGCCTTGAAATTCATACAATTACTAAGAACATTTTCCAAACTTCTCTTATTTATTCATATTCATCTATAATCAGTAGATACTTCATTGTCATTCTAGTTTTAGGAGCCTATGTTCATTCTATAGAAGTGAAAAGTAAGATAAAATGAATGTTTTATGAAAATATAAACTAGTGTGAACTTGTATACAATGCTCTATTGAATGCTCTTTAAAAATGACTCATTTCCGAAATACTTTCATGCATGCAAAAATAGTTCCATTTTTTGAAAAAAAAAATCTAAGATTACACTATAAGAGAACATCAAGTGTCTCAATTTAAAACATTGGATACTCTATCTAAAAAAATATTGAAATTTTAATTTCAAAATCAATTATCTATTCAAAAAAATATGTATTGTAATTATTTTGTAATAATATAGTTATTGGCTAGGTTAACATTACCTTTTTTTATAGGTCAAGGCTGTCATTATTCAAGCATTGTAATAAAATTAAATAGTTACTTTTAATATGATGTTCCAAAAAGGGATAAATAATTTTTCCAAAGTTCCATTCATGTAATGTAGGGAACACTCATTTGACAAGTAGTTTTCTAAGAATAACTTAACTATATCCCACTTCCCCACTTATTTCTCCCTTGGAATTTAATATTATTTATGCCCTTGTGTAGGATAGGGTTTTTATTTTTTAATTTATATTACAATAAAAACAATCTCTACACATAAATATTAAATATTTATACATAGGGAAACTGATCCAAATTTTTAGATTCAATACACAATCAACATTGATAGAGTCACATTAACAAAAAACAACACGTCACTTTGTCTGGCTATTTTGCACTTATTCGAGAATAAAATTAAGCATTGTTTAAAATAAAAACTAAATATAGGTATTCATAAGTATTTTTAATTAGTGAATGAAAAATATGATTTGAATATATCAGTTTGTAAAGACATCTCTATAATTGGAACCCTAATTTGTATTTTTTATAATTTATAACATACATGAACTTTTTATAGCACTGTATTTTTTATATCAGGTTATCTTATTTATATTCCCATATCATATTTCAATATTATGTTACTTTAGAGTTAGTTTCGATTTCTTAATTAATTCTAAGTGTAAACATTTTGGTGAACCCACATTTAGAATAGAACATTGATTGTATTGCGTATTTATTTTTGTCTTATGGTTTCAATTTAATTCTAAAAATTATTGACACTAAATAAATACCCTATTAAACCTTGTATATTATACATAACATAATAATTCAAGTGTTTTGACATTGGATTAATCTAACACTAAAAGTGTTTGGCTAGTCACCTCAGATAAATACTGCCACTGAGGCTCTTTATTTCAACTTCAAGTTGAATTTTTTGTATCATATACATGAAAATATTTCACTTTTTATTTTTTAATTCATTTTTAAAAAAAAATTGTATTATAAACTAAGTTCGAATAGTTTTGAAACTAGTTGAGTATTGTTTTTGAATGGATACATAGTGTTGTATTTACAGACATTATTATGTGATGTGTTTACTCCTATATTAATATCCATAGTACATAAATAAACATGTAATTTAGTTTTAACTTAACTCAAGGTATATAATAAATTTATATGAAACCCATATTTACAATAAAAGGAATCCATTTTATCAATTTTATTTTTGGTGCATTAGATAAGAGTGTATTTCCTATATAAGTTACTCTCAAATTAACCCTAAAACTAGGTTTAGTGAGATACCATATGGTCTTGCCTCCATATTTAGTGTTTTGAAATATTTAACCAATAATAATAAATAATAGATTAATTATCTTTGAGAGCCTAAAATTATTTCAAGACCCTTATCTAGATCACCCTTTCCTCCTTTGTTTTTGCTCATGTTATCTTCTTAGATAGTAGATTTAATTATTTAATTTTATATATTTATCATGGATGTAGCGCATGCATTTTATTATTTGTTTATCATGTATTTTCTAATAGCATCTAATATTATTTTATAACATGTTATTCATTACCCATTTTCATGCATTCAATGTCAATAAATTAAATAAACTCCTAATCATAATTCATTTATTTCCCATAATCCAAGTACTTATCTTACCTTACTGTGTCCTCTAGTTGCATCTATTTTCTTAAAATATTAAATGATTAGGAAAAAAATAAGGAGTATGTCATGCATTTATCATATCAAAATGCCCCTAGAATGAATTTTTCTTCTGAGGAAACCCTTATTTTATTTCAATAATGTCCTTATAACTATAATGAATGTTTCTAAATGTTTTGATAGTATTTTGAGGAAGCCCTTAGAATATCCTTATAACTACAATGAATGCTTCTTTTTAGGAAACCCATATTTTATTTCAATCAAAGATAACCACTATAGATCAAACCATTTATGATCCTACCCTATCCAAGTTGGTTTGTGGATCCAAATTTTCCTCTATATGAAGTAAATTTTCATCCTAAATAACATTGTCTACTTTTTATGAAACTTGTCTAGATAATATAGATAATGATAGATTGTTGACCAAGATATTTCATAGAAGTTTCAAGGATTATGATCTTAGGTGGTTCTATGATCATCTCCCTAATCAATTACAACTTTCAATCCTTTGGAAAACCATTTTTATCACATGTTTCTACTAATATTATTGATGATTTAGCCTATTCTTAAGTTTGAAAGATCAAACAATGTCCAAATGATTTACATAGTAAGTATGTTTTAAGATATAATGCAATGATTTCCAAAATGTGAAATCAAATAGTTGAAAATGAGATTTACTATAAATTTAATCAAATCTTTATTACTCCTCTTGAAGCGTGTTCCATGTTTAATTAGTCTAAATAATTTTATGAGCTATGTCATACAATTAAAGAATGTGAGGTCAAATTGATTACAATGAATAAACTCAAATATAACTCTAATATTACTTATAAATCTACTTTCAAGTTTAAAAACAAGGCTAATTATAATGGAAAAGCTAATTATTGAAAAAATGAGGTTAAATTTACAATAAATGTTATTTCACAACCACCACCTAAGATTCAAATATAAACTCCACCAAGGAGGAAATTCTAAAAGCTACCTTCACCTCCTCATGAGATACTATAAAATATTATTGAATGACATGCTATTACACTTCTACCATTTGAAATAGATCCATCTATACCTCCACCTAGAATTTATAATGGAGATACATTTTTTGACTATCATAGATGTGTGGGGAATTCTAATAATGGATGTATGAAGCTCAGGCATAAAATTTAAGACATCATTTATGATAATATTATTTACATTGGTACACCTACTGAAGAGGCTAGGTTTTAATAAAATGAGAATGCAAACCTAAAAATGTATAAAGATCCTTTTCTTGTTCGTTAGTCAAAGGATAACAAGATTCTTTTTGAATTGAGTTGTGCATATAATTCATGTAATCCTTTATATTCATAGGTTCATCTACTTGATATCATCATTGGTATATTTATAACTAAGATATCATCACACCCCTCTATTACATTTGACAATTCTATTTGTTTTATGATGACTCTAATAAAAATGAATTAATAAATAGAGCATATGTTTCCTTGTAGCCTATTCATAGCATTATGTTATATAATGGATAAAGTGAAAGTAGGTGTTAGACATACATAAAAGGATATACATCATGACTTGTGAAGAAATTTTATGGCCATACACAAGACACTCTTGGATACATTATTTTTCCTCTTCAAGTGGGACCCCTCATATATGCCACTTCTTTATTACTGCTACCTATTACATGTGTCTTTGATATGTTATTGGGATTACCTTTGTTGTATATAACTAGAGTAGTTCCTTACATAGTTTTCAAATGTCTAAAGTATATTCATTCTAATCAAGTAGTTAAAATTATAGGAATTTATTATGAATATACAATGAAACCTAGGCTATGTAATCCTATTAAAAAATAGTTGGTTGGTAAAATTATTAATCAAATTTTTAATGTGCTACTCTATACTACTATTAAGGATAATTGTTCACATTAAAAGAAACATACTTCAAAATTTATTTTCCAATTTTTCATGAAATTGAGAATATTTAAATTTATTTACCTAATAATGAGCATAAGGATATTTCATTTTTTCAATCTATTGTTTAGCATAACATGATTACACTTGAGCATGATTATTTTGAAAAGAAAAGAATATTTTTGCTCACATGAAAGTACATGTTTTTTAAATGGATCCTACATAGGTACATGTTATTTAGAGAGATTCTATACATGTACATGTTTTTATATCATCTCCTCTCATACATGAGCATATAGGTTTAGACAAATATTTGAACAATGATTTATAAAGTTACTTTACATCATATGGTTCTTCAAATTTGAAGTGTAACTACTCATATTTCACAAAATATTTATAATTATTCTTAAGTGATGGGCATACATATGAGAATCTTAATGATGAGATAATTGGTTTGTCACATTCTAGCATTCCATCATACTCTTTAAGTTTGGATGAGAAATATGATTAGATTCCTTGCATAGTAACTGCTTGTACGCAGCTTATTTATTATTCATTTTTTGTTGTTTATTATTCTACACCCATTATAACTTATTCTAACTCATGGATTTATCTTTAAATTTTGTGGCATTTTCTCCTTTGCTTACTTCAACCCCATTTGAACAACCCCAAATAATCATATTACTAAGATTTCAATATATATAAATTTATTCGTAACTCATTTGATTATTATTTTAAAATTATAAGTGATATAATATCTTATATGTAATTTCATACTCACATTTATTTTTACATGAATTTACATGTCAAAGATTTCCATTGTTTCCATAATAAATTTACATTTGAAACATCTCATATGACTTCATCCTTGCATGCTTTGCTTCATCATTGTGATGAGGTTTGTTCATTTTTATATATTCATTTCTAAACCATGTTTATTTTTATATATTCATAAAATTCTAAGTTATGCATGCTTCTCTATTCAAATATGTAAAAATACAATATATATATATATATATATATATATATATATATATATATATATATATTCTAAAAATAAACTTTTTTCTAAATATTAAATATCAGGACATGTAGGCATATTTTCATATTTTTGGATATGTCTTTACTTATGTTATCTATCATTATATTTTATTAAACCACACATTTTAAATGCATAATGTTTCTCACAAGGTATCTGAGTGGACAACAATACAAATTTTACAATGCAAAAAATATTCATGCACATTAAAAGCCTTCTTGATTAGAAATTTTTATATATAAAAAAATGGATAAAGTCATAACAAGAAGCAATTGACAAATTATACACTTTTACCAAATTACACACCTATCCTTATGAATATTCACTCTATATTTTTGAATTGTAACATAGTCACATGGACTCCTCACATAATTTTTTCACACAAAATAAAATACAGATTTAGATTTCAGCGAAATTTTTATGCTAACACATACATTTACATTATTTTAATGTCGGTCAAGAATTTCACCTGACAATCATTCTTAGTAGGGGGAATCATGTTAGTATGCGTAAATAACTTCTGCATTATATTCATCCAAAATATATTTTCCATGATGAGCTATAAATGAAAATACATGCTTTAATTTTGAGATTCTATCTTCACATACATCTTGGTGAACATGATACTTAGTAAAAATAAAAAATAGATATAAATGCTTAACCTATTTTAGCTTAATTTATTGGAATTTTTTCCCATAAACTTATTTCATTTACATAGCATGATTCAAACTTATTTTCTTATTGTATACATCCCTTGGCCTTTTGTATGTTCAACATGCACCATACATGTATGTAAAAATCATGCCTTGGTCCATGGCCATTGGGCCTTCCATGCTTTTTTCACATGTTTATGTCACTTGTATTCACCTTTGGGCACAATGTGTGGCACATATAAAAATATATATAATTTCTTCAATATTTTATATGTCCCTTGTATGTGGCCTCTAGGCCTTTTTTCATGAAAATTATGTGACTTTACTTACATTTTTTTCTCTTTGGATAATATGGTGTAATGATTATTTTCATGCACTACTATTTATTTATTGATCTATCCAAGGTCCCATGATATGTATCATACACATATTATCTATGTACTTCAATGGTTCAATTTTCAATATATTATATTTGTAATACAATACGACAAACATATTTTTTACATTCTTCATTCATTAATACAATTATATATCATGCATACACAATGCCAATCAAATACACATTTAAAAAAAATCTTCAATGTTACATATACAAAGTTTTAATAAAAAATCAATATATGTAAATAATATAAAATGCTTATCTCTCTTTCAAAAATGCTTTCACTTTCTCTTTTAAGATAAGTGATTTATTGTAAATATATGATATCTCAAAATTTGGGCATCACAATGTGATTTTAAAATAAATGCATTTTTAAATTGACATTTTACAATGTGCAAAAATTATAACTTTTAGATTATGGGGGAATTTATCTTTCTTATGTACTCCACTCATCTAGCTAATTGAGCACATAAACACATGTGCAAAGGAAATTAGAAGTCTTCAAAATTTTATTTAAAAGATCAAAATTGCGTCTCTATAAAGTACATTGGGAATGATATGCGTTCATGACCACATAGATAATTTCAAAAAAATAAATTTTATATTTTTCAA
Organism: Torreya grandis; assembly: GCA_037957365.1. Lineage (NCBI taxonomy): Eukaryota > Viridiplantae > Streptophyta > Pinopsida > Cupressales > Taxaceae > Torreya > Torreya grandis. Next base: position 2,439,100 of record JARHVA010002360.1, on the reverse strand, counting down.
ATTAAATATAAAGTTTTTAGGAATTTATAGTTAAAATATAATTCCATTCATAGAGGCATGATTTTTATTTTACAAGTGAACAACAATTGAGCTTATTGATGCTCCACGTATTGGTTACCCTTTAGAGAGACATATATTGGTTCCCACCTCTTCTCTTTCTAACTCAAACATTTACATTGTTTAATCAAATTAAGACATGAGTACTCTCAATTCAACACTTCTCCGCATGCCTAAAATACAAGGCTTGCACATCTCCATATTAAATATAAAGTGTGAACACAACTCAAGAATCACATTTAATTTTCTCCAATAATTTATGTGTCTCTATAATAAATGAGAGGTAAATATAGACATAAATTAATCAATAAATGTTTAACATTATTGGTTAATGACATATTTTACCTTACCTAGCCAACTCACTATTATGCTAAACATTTCTCTATATGAAAGTCTTAAAAGTATAAAAAATATTGAGAAAATCTTCCAAATATTAAAATTTATTGCTATTCACCCCTAATCAATAGATACTTTATTTTCATTCCAGTTTTAAAATCCCTTGTCCATTCTAGGCAAGTGTTCACTAGGCACATAGGGAGACACTGTGAACTTGGCCACTATTGTGGAATTATCTACAATGTTGTAGTGTCTAGTTTTTAAAACCTACACACTTATTAACAGCTCTTCCTCCTAAAACAATAGGTTAGTTATTGGAAAAAATTAAAAGATTCTCATATAAGATGACATCAAGTGTCTTACTTGAAACCTCTAATTACTCTATCTAACAATATAATGAAAAAATAATTTTAAAATCATTTATCTATTCAACAAAGATCCCTACTTCAGTTATGTTGAAGTAATATAATAATTGGGTAAATTAACATTATTTATTTGCACATCAAGGCCATCCTTTGTTAAGCATTATGATAAAATTTACTACTTATATTTTATACAATATTCCCTAAAGGGAAAACTATATTTCCCTAATGTCAATTCAGACAATGTAGGCAAAAGTTAGTCAATAAAAGGGTTTACTAAGGATAGGTCATCTATATCTCACTTACACACTCGCTTCTAAGACATTTAATTTTATTTTTTCCTTTATACATCTAGGGTTTTAATTTCTAAGGTGATATACTTATCCAAACATGGTTTGGACATAAATGACCAATATTAAAAGTGAGGCAAAGTGGTCCATATTTATAGATTCAATGCATAGTCAACACAAATAAAGTCACTCTAGTGGATAACCTCTTAATGTGACCCTGTCTGGCTAATGTGCACTTGTCCTATAATACAATAAGGTAAAATTTTAAATTAATGCATTATTTTTAATGTTTTATAAGTAGTTTCAAAAAATTACAGTCAATAAATTGATATCTTAGTATAAATAAATAATTTTTTAAGGACATATCTATAACCCTAATCCTAGTTACTATTTTTAGTAATTTACTTCTATAAATTTTGTACATTACTATATTTTTATAGTTGGCCTTTCATATTTTAAATTCCTAGGTGAGATTTCAAGTTTACATTACTTTAGAGTGGATGTCTTTTCTTTATTTAATTCTCATGGTAAACATGATCCACTACTAATCATAATCTTGGGTAAACTCTTCTTTATTATAAATTAAATTAAAACTATTTGCAAAAAATATCAGTCACCAATAAATTCCATGGGGTGAAGGATGAGAAGTGGAAAGTGGTGGGTAACCTAAACGTAATCTAAAACAAAAAAAAATGTGATAGTAGTTTTTTTTTAAAAAGTAATGTATACTTTTTTGATATATGTTAATTATTAGATTGGTGGGCCCACACCTAATTCAGAACATGAGTTGGGGTTATAATCTCCATACCTCCACTTTACCAATCAATAAATTTTATGTCCCTTATTGAACATAACTTAACCACTCATAGAATTTTAAACCATCACTCTAATACAAATGCATTAACTTTTAACATTACACCATAATCTAAAAGACAAATAAATAAAATATTTAATTAATTAATCAAACATTATGTAAACCTTTTTTTTAAAATGACACCTCATGGTAAACTCAAACACACACCACACCTCTACCATGACAAAATTTTAGTAGATGTATAAAAATGTCCACATACCCACACCATTTGTGGCATCCATTTGTAGGAAAATTTTGAAATATATACATCAATAAAACATCATTGAACACAGAAGAATATACTGAGTTTTGGTGAACTTTTTTCACAAATAGAAACACCACATCTATAAAACTATAAAATGTATATAAAAATAATTATGACTAACAATTGTAGGAAAGAGGTGTAACTGAAATAGTGATAATGTAAAAAAATGTATATCTAATTGTATGAAAGAGAAAGGAGATCAAATACGAATAATTTAAAAAAAAAATAAAAAAAATTAAATGTTATTTTAATAACATTCTATACAACGTACTCAAAACAATAGCATAAGATGTAGTTTATTAATATGTTAAAATATTATTTCCTAAAGAAAATGATAAATATAAGGAAATAATTGGAAAGAAAACATGCACTAAAATGGAATGAATACTTTAAAAATTATAATTTATAAGATATTATGTAATTAATATTTTTAGGGAAAAATTCCTTCTTAAATAACTTTACAAAAAATAATAATATAAATTAAAAAATGTGTCAATATTAACTATTCTAATGAAGTGTAATAACACTATGTTAAAATTTGTCTTAATTCGTGTGGTAAAATTTTTAGTTTTATTAGAAACATTCATTAAATAAGATAACTTGCAACAAATGATAAAGATTAATTAATTAAGACGTGTGTTATTAAATTTGTTTTTCCATATTTATTGTAATGATTGTTTATTTTTTTTAAATTATAATCTATTAATTTAGGTTTATAATATATCAAATTAACCATTTTACTATTATATACACATTAAAAATTAGTTTTAAAAAATGAAAAATGACATCCAATTAATATAACAAAATAAATATTTGTAAATTAAACTTTTCACTATGATAATAAATACCCACATCATTATTTTAATTGATTAACCACTTAAATTTTATGAAATTTTAATTAATAATTATAAATAAAAAACATTCCTAATATATATCATGGTATAGATATAGGAAAACATAACAAGGGAGTGGAGCTCCAAGCCCCTGCGGGCAGGTTACACTCAATAATATCAAATGTTATTTGTTTAGAAATGGTACTATTTGTTTAGAAGCAATGTTGAAAAATATATAAGATAAAATAGGGAGCTTATAATGATGTGCATTTCCAATACCTATAGAAATAAGGATTACAAATAATTTATGCATGGGAAAAGACTAAAAACTCTAGAAGAGCCTAGGTGTGTTCTTGCTTCCGTGTTCCATCCATCCCCTGAAAAAATAAAGATTAGAATTTTTATGGCTATAATTGAATTATTAAAATAATGATATCATATCACATGTGTCAGTAATGCCCTAGACCTAGAAAGAAGAAACATCACAATTATCAAGATTAAAATCAATGTATTATTATTAAGCAATTATGATAGAGCAAAACAAAATCAAGTGCCATGGTCGAGGATTTTTTTCAAAATTTTATAAATTAGTGGATAACATTTGTGCCATCAATTTTTTCATCTTTTGATAATGTTGGATTACACAGATCTATAAATCAGCCCCAAATTCAATTCACAGTCACTCCAATATTTAATATAATTACACTCAACTGAGGCATTTTGGTTTGGACAGTAAACTAATTTACCTTGAGGATTATTATTTAGACTTATAATATCATATTGATTTCTCATGATTGAATTATATAATAAATCTATCTTATCATTTTCCATCATTGTTGGTGAAATCTATACTACAACAAATTCATGCATAAAATGAGTTTTTTAATATAGAAAGAATTTAATCATTGTGTTGGGTAGAGCCAAGAATAGCAAAATTTTGAGATTAGTGAAAACTTATATAACACTGAGTTTACATAGTAAGTTTTTACTTGATATTATAATTAAAAAATAATTTTCTCTATTTTATTCTGTACTCATAAAACCGTAAGCATTCTAAAATGAAATTAAAAACAAAAAATAATCTATAACCTACTTATTTAGCAACAATCCTTAACATTAAAGATAAAAGATGGCAAACCTACATACAACCAGGAATCATAAATGCTAGAATGATAAGATCAGTCATGATAACCCACAAACTTAACTGCATTTATACTCCCTAAAATGATAGTACATCTGCATCAGCCTTATCAAATGTGCAACGACCAATGTGTAATGAAACTCATGATGGAAGTGAAGAAATTTGATTTCATGATATAAATTTTACATGTAAAAAATAGACATGAAGCAGCTCACACTCCTAGAAAGAAAGATGCCCATAGTAATGTGTGTGTGTGTGTGTGTGTGTGTGTGTGTGTGTGTGTGTGTGTGTGTGTGTGTGTGTGTGTGTGTGTGTGTGTGTGTGTGTGTGTGTGTGTGTGTGTGTGTGTGTGTGTGTGTGTGATTGTGATATCTAGACATGGATCTAAGTGCATATTTATAGTCTATTAAAACTGAAGAAGGGCTTTCTAATTCCATTGAAATCCTTGACTAAAATGGAATGTGGTTCTACGTAATTTGAAATAGTTGAGATAAAAATAATGGTGGCATGTTGTTCTTGGGTTGAGTTAAATAAAAGAAAAGAACAAAACTTGATATGGAAACGACATTAATTCTCTTGGATAAAAAGGCTACTTCAGGGGGTTTGAAACCTAAACATGGTGATAATAAGGATTACATGAAGGTAATGAAGGTAAAGATCAATGATGTAACATAGAATAGGTAGCCTTAGAGAGGGCTTGGCATGTCAAATCTTGAAAGGCTAAGATTGCAAGATTATAAATGCAAAGAAGCAATAAACCCACCATTGTAGGGGAAACATAAATTTAAAATTATAGAGAGTTGGACAATGGTGAATGTAGAATTACAAGGTGAGGAGCTGACTCTAGTCCAGGGGATGGAATGTATACCTTAGGAAAGGTAAAATCCATAGGAGATCGGATAGGTAACACATGCATGAGATGGCATCGTTGCGGTTTATGATTATTTACTACCAGTAGATGCAATGCCTTCCCTTTCCCACCAAAAAATACCACCATTATGCATTGTGTAGACCCATAGGAGGACCTATAACTGTATTAAATTATAATAATTATGACTATTACCACCTAGCAGCAAAACCAATGGATTGTATTGAATGACTTGAAATAGGTAATAACATAAAAATTTTACTAACCAATCAACATACAATAAAAATAGTATTATATTGGATAGGTTAAAGAATTTGCATGTCACTCTAATTTATGTGAGTGCTCATCATTTATGTGAGAAATATTAATATTATGTTAAGAGCATGTTTCATTAAGGATTTTAAATTTAAAAAAAACATCAATTTATTTTATAGATTATAATTTTAATTTAATTAAAATTATAAATACATTTAAATAAGTTTATGAGATGGATATAAATACCAAATAAATAAATAAAATTATATATTTTTTAGTAAAACAATTGAGATAATAAAAATATTCTCATCACATTCACACATAGATATAGATTTACAGTTATCTTCCCTATAAAATGTCTATATGTGAAATTGTTATTCTATGCACATATAGATATAAAAAATATATAATATTTAAAATACATGAATTATTTTTACATAAACCCTAATAAAATATATAAATAGTTTACATAACATTGTTTAGAAGAAGTCAATGATTACATACAGTCAGATAACATAATAATATAAAAACATGAAGGCATGTCCAATTATTTTGGTGATTCATAGGGAAGATACCATCTTGATATGATCCTATATATGACTAAATTTTACTTAAAAATAAATATTTCTAAATAATTATATCACGACATTGTAGATCTATAAAAAAATAAATGGAAGAAGAAACATATTATTTAAAAAGTTTTGATATCAGTACTAGTGGTAGAACTAAAGGCATATTTAGAATACTGACTTATTAGTAGTCTAATTTTCTAAAAACTCTCAAAAATAAATAGTAATTTACAATGAATCAATTATACTTATTACAAATAAATTTCATCCATCTATTTTATTTATAATTAGTCAAAATTATTTCCAAACAAGGCTGAATTTTCTTTTTAATAATTTAGACCAATGTAAACTTATTAATGGATTGAGTTCAATTAGAATATTTGAAATAAATTAGCTTATTTATCAATAAAATGCACCTATTTAATGTATTTATAATGAAACCAAAATCTTTATAATTTAAAATAATTCATTTGAAATAAACATGACTATTTATTAAAACAAACTAGAATATATTTAAAGATTTGATGCTTTAACAGTTCATTATCAAAATCATATAGTTTTTTGGCAATTCTCTATGTTTTAGATCACTCCTATGATCCTTCATCAAGAGATAATTTTTTGAAAAATTATTTCCTGATGAAGGATCACAAGAGTGATCCGAAACATAGAGAAAGAGGAAAAATTCACATAGTTTTCTAAAAATCTATATGACTCAAAATATATTTGAAATAAATTACATTATATTAGAAATAATTTGAAAATGTTTGAGATTAGATTACAACATAAATAATATATATTTATAATAAATAAACCATGTCCATCTAATTAATTTTTAATTATTCTAAATTATTTACAACTAACTCTATGATGTAGAAAAAGAGGTCAAACTTCTGAAGACCATAACTTTTGATCTGCATTTCTATTTGAGCCCACCTTTACTCTAAAATGACTAGATCAAAAATTTCATTACTTTCATAACCTTACATTATGGTTAAGGGATGCTTTTCATATTTTTGGAGATAAAACATGACCATGTAAGGGTTTGAAATTTTTGTTTAATTTTATTTTTGATTTTTTTCTAAATTTGAAAATTATGTATTTTTGAAACCATACTTTAACTTCAGTTGAAATTCATATGATAGGTTAATTTTAGAGTTTAATTTATGTTTTTATATTCTTAGAGATACACACTTTTTTATGTGAAATTTTTACTGAAAAAACATCTGCTAAAAATAACAAATTGATTTTTATTTATTTTTAGAGTTTTAAATTTTTCATGTTGACACCAATTTTGAGTCGAAGCTTATTTATTCATGGTTTTTAAATATTTAATTATTCAACCTTAATTAATACTATTTATTGTTTATAATCTTCTTCTATTTTTAATTTTATTATCTTGATAATACTTTTGTTCATTATTTGGTATCAGAGCAAGTTCAAATCTTGAACATGTAAGAGATGGTTTGAAGATGAGGAGGAATCACATAGATGAACTGTATTATACAATAGATATAGAGGTAAGTAGAATAATTAAACTAGATTATTATGAATCAAATATAATGGAGAGAAGAATATGTTGTATAAGTTGACACAAATGATGAAGATGAAATTTCATAAGAGGAGCAGCAAGAATAACCACCATCAATGAAAGAGATACAGTTAGATATTTAGAAGGAAATTAAAAATAAATCAAGGTTTGTTTTAGATTATGGTGAATGTTTAAAACCAAAGGAGTTGATATATTGAATGAACACGGAGAATTTATTTTAGTGGAGAACTATGAGATAAGATAAGAAGGTAAAGTTTACATGTATGAAATTGAAGGGTCATATAATGATTTGGTGGGATCACTAGTAGCAAGAAAGACAATGCAAAGGAAAAGATAAGATTAATTCATAGAAAATTTTCTTCATGAGGATTATACACAAACCCTATATAAAAAATTTCAAAATTTGATATAAAAGGATCATAGTATAAAAGAGTATACATATGAGTTTTACAAACATTCCATAAGTGTGGAGAATGATAAGATAGAAGAGAAAATTGTTTCAAAGTATGTAAATGGTTTGAATTTTTCTCTTCAGGATGAATTAAGCATGCATTGAATAATTTGCATGGAGGAATCTTAGAATTTGGGATAAGAAGAGGATAATATCCTCTAATAAGGGGATGAGATAGATTTAAAAAAAATATAGGTGGGTTTAATACCACTAGAGATAAATCATCACATCGTCTAGAAATATAAGAAGATAACATACAAGGGTTTCAAAACTAGCAAAGAGGAAGACGATTTCAGAGAGGATGAAGCTATGATGGTGGTAGAGGATGGTTTTCAAATAAATGTAGGTATTATATTTTTTATAGATGAAGAAAAGAAGGCCATAGAGTGTTTGAGTGTCCACACTACCAAAATCAAGATAGCAGATAAGAGGATTAACCAAGAGTGAATTTAGTTGTATCTGAAATGGAAGAGTAAAATACTAAAGTTGTAGTAGTAGATATTGGATAAAATCTCATGATGATAAGAACAATGATTGCTTTAAGGAAATAACATGTGTAGAATAAATAAGGTGGTGATGCATTATTATGAATAAATATCTTTAAAATAAGGTATACTTCAGGATGTAAGATATACAAGGTAATTATAAATGGTGGTAGTTATGAAAATATGGTTTCTAAAGATATGATTGAGAAATTAGGTTTTCAATGTGAAAAGCATCCTACTCATTATTAAATTTTATTATTTAATAAAGAGAATAAAGTTATAGTAGATAAAAGGTGCTTACTCAAGTTTTATATAGGTAAAACTTACAAGGATGAAATATGATATGATGCATTATAAATGAATGCATGTCATGTGTTATTGAGAAGGTCATGACAGTTTGATAGGAAAGTAGTTCATGATGGAGAAAAAAACACATAGTTTATAGAAAGGTGGTATGAATGTAGTTTTTGTTACCTCTTAAAGAAGAAGGGTAGTCTGAAATCATGATAACTAAAAAATAATTTATCAAAGATATGATGATGACACATTTCTAATACACATTAATAGTGAATAAAGAAGACACAAAAGTGGTGTAAATGGTAGTAGTGTTGAAAGAATATGTAGATTTTATACCTGATCAGTTACTAGATAGTATACCATGAAAGAGAGATATTTATCTTCCTATTTAATTGATTCTAAGATCAAATCTACCCAATCAAGAAGCTTATAGGATGAGTCCAATAGAACATATAAAATTGAATAAGCAAGTTACTATATTAGTGAAGAATGGTGTAGTAAGGAAGAGTATGAGTGCATGTGCAAAACTATCATTGCTAACTCTAAATAAAGATTGAGGTTGGAGTATGTGTGTGAAAAGTAGATAAATAAATAAAATTACATTCAATAATAGATTTCCTATACCTCATTTAGATAACATGATCAATATTGTTAGAGGAGGAAAATATTTTACCATGATTAATCTAAGGAATTATTACTATAAGATTCAAATTCATGAAGAAGATTAGTGTAAAATAAAATTCAAGACTAGAGATGGTTAATATGAGTAGATGGTGATGCCATTCATGGTATCTAATTCATCCAACACATTTATGAGAGTGATGAACCTAGTACTATGAGAATATAGTGATAAGTTTGTGGTTATTTATTTTCATGATATTTTAATATTTAGTAAGTATAAAGAAGAGAACTTATAACATTTGAGAATCATATTAAAATTATTTTTTTAAAAAAATTCTATGTTAATTTGAAAAAGTATAGGTATATAAAAAATAGTTTGATATTTTTAGGATTTGTAGTTTCAACAGATGGTGTAAGAATAGATGAAGAAAAAGTAAAGGAAATTCTTAAGTGGCCTATCCCAAAGAGCATCACGGAGGTAATAAGTTTCCATTGTTTCACAAAATTTAATATAAAATTTATTAAGAATTTTAGTAGTTTTGTTGCGCCAATAACAAATTATATAAGAGGAAAATAAATGCATAGAAAAGGGCAATAACATAAAACTTTGAGTTGATGAAAAATAAAATCATATAAAAACCTATTTTAGCATTACATATAGTAGGTAAGTGTTTGAGGTTGATTGTGATGCTTCACTTTATAAATTATTAGTGTGTTGATTCAATAAAGGAACCCAATAGTATATTTTAGTGAGAAATTAATTGAGGTAAGAATAAATTATTTTGTGTGTGATTTTAAATTTTATGCAATTGTACAAGCATCAAGACATTGGAAGAATTCCCTAGTGTCTAAGGAGTTTATCCTATTTATTTATCATGGCACTTCCAATTATCTGAATACTCAAAAGAAGTTAAATAATGAAAATGAAAAGTGAGGGTTATTATTTTAGGGTTATACTTTTGTGTTGAAACACAAATTATAAAAATGGAATCAAGTACCTAATTATTTTAATAAGTGAGTGGGGTTGATAACTACTATGGTGAGTGAAGTAGTTAGATTTAAATTTATTAAAGAAGTATATGATACTAATCAATATTTTTTCAAGATAGTTGAGCAATGAAGGAATTCATTGACATGTGACACAAGTAATGTGTATGAAGATTATATTATGTAGGATGGTTATCTCTCTAAAATAATATAATTATGTATTCCAATTGGGTATTTAAGAGATAATATTATAAGAGAATTGCATATTGTTGGTTTGACTGCATATTTTGGTAAGATAAAGAAAATAAATTTGGTAGAGGAGAAGTGTTTTTGGATAAATATGAAGAGAGATGTGATAAGATATGTTTCAATGTGTAGGATATGTGAGATGGTAAAAGGACATGCAAAGAATACAGGGCTATACATGCCATTATTGGTTCTAAAAAAACCATGGAAATTTTTGAGCATGGATTTTTTCTTAGGATTACCAAAAATAAAGAGAGATAATGATTAATTTTTTGTTGTTATATACATGTTTTCTAAGATATTACATTTTATTACATGTAAAAAAACTAATGATGCCACTATAGTTGTAGAACTATTTTTTAAGGATATTATGAAATTGCATGGTGTTCTAAAAATTATTCCATCAGATAGAGACATGAATGTTTTCGATCATTTTTGGAGGAATTTGTGGAGGAAGATGGTTAATAAGATAAAATATATTAATACATGCCATCCTTAAATAGATGGACAAACAAAATTTATAAAAATGAGCTTGGAGAATTTGTTGAGATGCATAATGGGAAAGAAGCCCAAGCAATGGGACTTGGCTTTATTGAAAGTGAGTTTATATATAATAGTTTAGTGAATATATCAATATTTAAATCATCATTATAGATTATTTATGGAATAAATCCTATGAGTATTTTTTATTTTTTACAATTACCAATTTTATATAATGATTTAGTGATGATGCACAAGTGTTTGGAGAACATATACAATAGTTACAAGAAGTAAGTAGAAAATTATAGGAAAGTAATGATAAGTAAAAATCAGAAACAAATCTCAGAATAAGGTAAAAAATATTTTAATAAGGAGATTTAGTGATTGTTTACTTGAGGAAAAATAGAACTTGGAAAGACACATATAATAAGTTAAAGTATAAGAAAATTGGACCATGCAAAATTGTGAAGAAAATCAATGACAATGCTTATGAGATAAGTTTACCATAGAATTTTGATATCTCTATAGTATTTAATATTTTATATTTATATTATTTTCATGTATAATATGGTGATAAAGATGAAGCAGTAGGTGCCAAAGAATAATAAGGAAAACATAGTCCATATTCTGGGTATTAAGAAAATAAACACAAGACAAGAAAGTTATGACAAGGATTTAGTATGATATGAAAGATTGCAGTACTAAGGTAACACTTGGATTTAACATTGGTATTTGAATAAGAATGATAAGAAAAAATTACAATAGTACAATCAGATCAACTCACAAGAGCTAAGTTATTTTCAACCAAAGGAGAATGATTCAAAATAAGAGTTCATACTTTTAGAGGCCATAAATTTTAATCGGTAGCTCTGTTTGAGCTCATATTCACACCAAAATGTTTGTTTTAAAAACTTCAATCTAGACATAACCCATCCTTTTATTTTTTGAACTTTTTCTATATTTTCCTATAGGCCAAACATGCCCATCTAAGGGTCCAAAATTTCTATTTAATGTTATTTTTGGGTTTTTTCTAAATTTATAAATTATCTATTTTTATAACTAGACTTAAACATTAGTTGAAATTTGTTTGATATGTTAATTTTAGACTTTAATTTATTTTTTGAGATTTTTAGAGCTATGCTTGCTTTAATGTGAAAGTTATTAAAAAAATAGTCACTAAAAATAGTAGGATGAGTTTTATTTATTCTTAGAGTTCTTAATTTTGCATGTTAACTCAAATTTTGAGTTGAAGCTTATTTATGCATGTTTTGTAATTATTTTAATAATTCAATATGAATCAATACTAGTTATTATTTAAAATATTGGCCTATTGGTAATTTTATTATCTTTATAGTATTTTGGTTCATTAGTCTAACATTTCTTAAATAATTAAGGCCAATATGGTCTTATAAATGTTTTCAACTCAACAAAAATATTTGAAATAAATTAGTCTCCTCAAAAATAAACTACATGAAGTGATACCAACATATTTATAATTAAAATCTATAGTTTTAAATAAGTTGGACTACATTTTAAATAAGTTATATTATATTTGAAATAATTTGGAATTGATTTGGGTGAAATTGATGATAAAATTATTTAAAATTATAATTTATAATCAATAAATTCACTTGAAATAATCATTTGGTGAAGTTATATCATATTTTTAATAGCTAACTTATGTAAACAATATTTCATAAATATTGGAATGGATTTCATACTTACTCCAAAGAATGTAATGGTAGATATAATTTTTATTCTCCAATCCTTTTCATGTTTGTGGATTTCATTTCTAGTATATCTACTTAAAGGGACATAACTAATTTTAGTTTTTTGTTGTGTAACCAAACAAGTTTGGGAATCATAATCAAATAACATTTTGTTGGAAATTGAAAAATAATCTCCATATGTCCCTTTAAAAATAACCTCATTAAATTTATTTATATATTTTTTTAAGGGATTAGAATATTTTCCCCCAAATAGACATAAAATTTGACATTGTGAAATCCATGTCTTGAAGTAGTCTCAAATGATTATTGTCTATCATTGACCGAAGCCCAACACAAAACCATATTGTAGTAATAACCTTTTTATTTATTATGAATGTTCTTAAATGTATAAATACATGTTTTATGTAATAAAATATTATGTTATTCCCTTTACTTATATTTACATATCTTTTATTTTGTGTCCAACAAATAATAAGTCATCCAAACCTAAAATCAACATTTTTTTAAAATTTGGTTTTAGACCCTCCTTTGAAATTTTTATAATTTGTTACAAAGGCAAATAATCATTTTTGATATTATATTTTTATAGATATAAATTGTAAATTTTCATGAAAAATGTTTTACATGTTGATTAGATCATGAATTATGAATAAATGTGCCCTAAATTACATGAAATTCAAGTTCTTGATAAGGTTTTTTGAAAAATGAAATTCATCATTATTTATGAGATATGCAAAATATAGGTATAATAAAAGTGTGATATAATTTAATATGATTATTATAACGTATGCCAAATTTAAAGTCTTTATATAAAGGTATTGTATCATAAAAAAATCATAATATTATTATAGGATGAATAATGAGAGGAGTACAAAATATATGAGGATTAATATGTGCCTTAAGTAAACCATCATAAAAATACAAGTCCTTACTAACAACTGAAGGAGGAATAATTAGATTTGTGGGAGGTAAGAAGGCATCATCTAGATCACCATCAAGAAGTATGTCCTTACAAAATGAAGAGGAATCACAATTCATGTCACTGGTAAAGATTGAATCCTCATTAGAATAATCACAAGAAATACATGACATATTAAATAAAATAATGTCCATAATAAGTGGATCATAATGTTAAACAGGTGTACTCTCACTAGAACTAGTAGACTCATCTGAAGTGATAACATGTGCTAGCTCAACATCTTGCATAGGAACAAACGTAGGTTCTACAAATAAACGTCCTAAGTCTAAAATAAATTAATCCCATAGAGGTGGCGCAACAAAAATTACTACAAAAATATGGATTGGTATCCATAGGGACACTTGACTTCATACAACCTCCTTTATTGTACCCACCTAAGCTACACTTAAGGGGGGTATTGGTGTAATATGTTACTTTCCTATGCTTTAGCTTACTTAGGTATTATTAATTGGAGATGTTTATCTCACATTCATCAGGATGATGGGTTTATGCCTTACATCCACCTATATTTGTAAATTTAGTCTCATATAGATGGGATGGTTAGGATTGTCCTATATTCTACATATTTATATATCTCTATTGTAAACTATTTGATAGAGAAGAGAGTGGTTAATAGATAATTTATTCTTTGGGAATAATACATTAGCTTCATGCCTGTAATAATGGATTCATGGAGAGATATTGGTTGAAGAGACTTATTAACTCTATTATGGTGTCATAATGGTCTTTAACTACCATTTTTTCAACTACCATTTTTCATAATATTTATCTAATCCTTAGCTAAGTTGTGTTTGATTCAAAAAATTATTTTACTGTTGGAAAGACGATTTCAATAGGTTTCCATAAAATGGTCATAATAAACATTATGATCACTATCCAAGGATATATTAGGATCTAATACCGTGAAAATAACATCAACAAGATCATTCCAAGACCATGATCTAAATCATTAATAGAAAAAGCATCAAAAACAAAGATGATATGAAAATACAAAGGAAATATCATATAATGTCGATAAAATAACTTCTATATGTTACAAAGGAGAATACTTTCATAGATAGGTAAGGACAAATAAGAAGTAATTCAAAATAACCAATGTGGGATATATTCACAAAAAGACAAACTAGGAAATATACAAAAATTATCTATAGAAGCTAGCAAACATGAGAACCAATTCTGACAAAATTGAATTTAGAGGTACTTTTTTTATTATTTTAGGCAACATATTCCTAATGAGTGTCATAATAAAATAATTGGAACTACTTATGAAGACCCATAAAATAAACTAAAATAATTTTTTCAAGGAGGTTGTGAATATATATTATAATTTTTTAATGCCATAAAAATAATTCAAATAATTTGTTTTAGGAGGTTGTGAATATATTTTATCGCTTGTAGTTTGATATGGCCTGATATAAATACATGAAAAAATATGGAAGTATACAATAAAAACTATAACAACTTAAGATAATTGTATCTGATGAGGAGTTTGTAACACAATGGCCCCACTTATTTCCAAATTTATATTATTATATAGTTTTTATACTTTAACATAAGGATGGTTGACTATCTCTTAAATGAATTAATCATTTACAAAACTTAAACATAATATATACTAAAATTTAATATATTGAGATTGTAAATATACAAAGTAAAACTATGTTAGATATCGAAATAACAATGAAAACAAGATACTTAGCTATGTTTAATGCTTATATAGATATGGATTTGAAATAAGAAGGAAGTGGATAATATCTTGATTTTGGAAAAATCACCTTATTCTATAAATTTTGCCTTTGTATTCATGGACACTTACAATAACCTAAGATATTTATATCAATGTTACGGTCTGACTTAGATGTAGGTGTCTAACATATAATATCTAATTATAAAGGATGTGACCACCTAGATGCTTATAAGTTCTTTGTCACCTTCACTTTGGTTCATGTATATTTAGGTCATGGACTATTATTCATTTTCAAATAGAAAAACTCTAGTTCTTCATATTCATATTGGCTACAATAAAAATGGGTTATTGGGTACACATCATCAAATTACCCCAAATATCCCTCTATTAATGATTTATTCCTATATATCCAATACTATGAAGATGGACTCACAATTATGTAGTTATCCTCTATATGTTGGATTGTGTGTGAATCATGTATTGTGTTTTATGGATTTAGGAGAAAATAGGTAATATTTTATCACTTGACTATTTGATATAATGTTTTTGATAAGCTGCCTTGGTATATTTAGGTCTTTAGCAAGTGAGGAATGACTAGGGTTTGATCTTATATTTATCCCTAACCTATTAGAGAATAAATTGCATTAAAGAACTTAGGGTGACCTTTAGGTTACATTTCATTTATAAATTGAATGACTTTAGGCAACAATAATATTACATCAATAATGGACACTTACATCAATATAGTCATCTAACTGAAACACTTGCAGAAGTGGAAGTTAAGTAGGTTTATAACATTTTGACCAAAATAGAAGGCCTAGGTAATTAAAATGCATAGGATGGACTAAGAGATAATAAATTAAGAACAAAGAGATAGTTTATTTGATCCTTTTAATAATGGGAGAGGTGTAGAATAACAAAGTATATCCATGATATATATATCTGTGTGTGTGTGTGTGTGTGTGTGTGTGTGTGTGTGTGTGTGTGTGTGTGTGTGTGTGTGTGTGTGTGTGTGTGTGTGTGTGTGTGTGTGTGTGTGTGTGTGTGTGTGTATTTTCTAGGTGTATAAAATTGAAGTGTTATATAATTAAGAAATAGTGTCAAAAAATACATGCTCAAATTTTAGTTGAAATCCATAAGAAAAATATCTAAGAATATTAGAATAGGGTAACAATATTTCCATAGCCTTCTAAATTTAATTCAATATATAATCTTATTTATAGAGTCATTTCAAACACAATCATATTAATACATTGATAGTAATTTGGGTATGCATAATACATGAAAAATATAACAACACAGGCTGAAGGTTTATTAAATATTGCAAATATTTAAGGTATATAAAAATTGTATGAGCTTAACTCAATCTATGTATAATCATAAATAAAAATTCAAGTATATGTAAAATTTAATCAAATTGAGTCAAATTAGATCAATACAATATCATAATATTATAGGGACTTCAATCAACTAAACCATATCAATATTTATTCTTGACACATATGGATAATGAAAACTAGTGATCAGACCTTAAAGTTATCAGAGATTAAATAATAGTACTAATATAGAATCACCAAACTTCAAATATTGATTAAATAAGAATTTATTCTACTAATAATTATCAACAAGGTGTATAAAGTGGTTTTAAATTAAAGTTTCTAATCCCATCTTATAATAAGGATTTGTGATCTAATGTTATATCAAATATCATTCACTAAACTCCACAAAAGATCTGAATACTTAAAGAATTAATCAAAATAGTTCCTTAAATATCTTTACCCATCCAACACGGAACACTATAATCCTAATAAAAGATATATTATTAGGTGTATACATTAGTGTCATTAAAAAAATTATGTGGCATATCGAACCATATAAACTATGATTGAAAATAATTGAATAACATATGCATCTCTTTTTCTTAGTGTACAAGTGTAGGGTAGGATATGGGTCAAAGAAGGTTTCTAAGATTTATCACATCTAAGATGATTTACAATATTTTAATATCTTATCTACTTAGATTAAATTGATTTTAGATGGAAACCTTCTCATAATCATATTTTATATGAAGGATTATAGTGTATTTTAAAAGATACACCATGAACCCTTACTCAAATAACACATAACCAATTGCATCCTATCCAACCATATTAAAAACATCTAATTATCCATAATCATACATTAAAACATTTTAATATTTTGGTCTTGTTTTAGAATCGACACATTTAAAAATTATTGAGGCATCCTTATAATTTCACTCTAAAAAAATCTCATTTTTTTAAAACTCTCAAATTAACACTTACCTAATGAAAAAATAAAGACACATATTATTTGTAAGAAGAACGGAGAAGTCAAAAAATTTCTATAAAATAGTGGTATCTTAATCCTTGGAGGCATAAGGCATGTTTTTTATATGTTTTAGATATTTTGTGGATTTTAACATGTTTTGTATATGTTTTAGATATTTTGTGGATTTTGATAATTTTTACCTCTAAGGAAATACTTTTCCATTCACCATAAGAGGTGTGGACATACTATCAAAGGAAGAATTCCATCAAATATATATATATATATATATATATATATATATATATATATATATATATATATATATATATATACAATAAAACATGCCATTAAATACATCCAGTTAGACTTCAAATATAAGGTATTGATTTATAATAATTTATTAATCAAATAAATGGTATACGAATAATAAACATAAGAGAACAATAATGGATATGAAATCTACCATTTATGTAAATTAATCAACAAAATTGTGATTGATCATATTATCTTTCATCTCTAGATTAGATATTGATGTTATAATTGTTAGCATGAATATCTAATTCATTGGGAAAATTATTATACAATAAAACATGCCATTAAATACAACCAGTCAGACTTCAAATATTAGGTATTGATTTATAATAATTTAATAATCAAATAAATGTTATATGAATAATAAACATAAGAGAACAATAATGGATATGAAATCTACCATTTATATAAATTAGTCAACAAAATTGTGATTGATCATATTGACTTTCATCTCTAGATTAGATAGAGATGTTATAATTGTTAGCATGAATATCTAATTCAACATCGATGTTTTTATTGTTTTTTATGTCTTCAATCTATACCATCCATAATGAAAAATTAAATTCTAATTCATTTAAATACATCATTATTTAAATTTTAAAATAAAGATAATTCATATATTCTAGTATATTTAATTATGTAATTATACATTTAGAGAAATGGACATTTACCTATATTTTCTATTTTTTGTAGTTTGTACATATACACTCCATTGAACACTTTGTTCCTTGTTACCTGCAATGTATTAAATACTATTTTATTAGTAACCAGAAATACATGGCATCAATTTTATTAATATTAGTAATTAGAAAATATTTCTTGCTTTAGAGTTATACATTTGGTTGTTATAGTGGAGCCATAAAGTTGTAGAGATGTACCATGCATTTTTTAAGAGAAGTCATAACTAAATAGAAAAATAAATATTGTATTAGTATTATAAATACAAATAGTTGATAAATAACATAGTTATTTAAATAGTTAATGATATGTATAGATAAATAATAAAATGATATAAACACTTAATGATTTGTATAAATATGCATGATATTATCGTACCTTATTGCACTTTTGATGTGTCATGTGCATTGATTTAGGTTTTCATTATTATGTCTTGTGTAATTGTACAAAATGCCATGAGTGTTACACACTATAATTTCA
>JARHVA010002360.1:2400000-2410000 GCA_037957365.1 Torreya grandis | reverse complement strand
TATACATCTAATCTATTTTTTATTATTCCAAATTATTTACAACTACCTCTATGATGTAGAAAAAGAGGTCAAACTTCTGAAGACCATAACTTTTAATCCGTATTTCTGTTTGAGCCCATCCCTACTCTAAAGTGACTAGATCAAAAATTTCAATACTTTTATAACATTCCATTATGTTTAAGGGATGATTTTCATATTTTGGGAGATAAAACATGACCATCTAAGGGTTTGAAATTTTTGTTTAATTTTATTTTTGAGTTTTTTTCTAAATTTAAAATTTATGTATTTTTGAAACCAAACTTCAAATTTAGTTTAAATTCATATGATAGGTTAATTTTAGATTTTAATTTATTTTTGTATATTTTTAGAGATACATACTTTTTTCATGTGAAAGTTTTACTAAAAAAACATCTACTAAAAATAATAAATCAATTTTTATTTATTTTTAGAGTTTTAAATTTTGCATGTTGACTCCAATTTTAAATTGAAGCTTATTCATTCATGGTTTATAATTATATGAATTATTCAAAATGAATTAATACTATTTATTATTTATAATCTTCTCCTATTGGTAATTTTATTATCTTGATAGTATTATGGTTCAATATTTTGTGTCAAAGCAAGTTCAAATCATGAATGTGTAAGAGATGGTGAGAAGATGAGGAGGAATCACTTAGATGAACCATATTATACAATAGATATAGAGGTAACTAGAATAATTAAACTAGATTATTATGAATCAAATATAATGGAGAGAATAAGATGATGTATAAGATGACACAGATGATGAAGAAGAAATTTCATAAGAGGAGCAACAAGAATAACCACCATCAATGAAAGAGATACAGTTAGATATTTAGAAGGAAAGGAAAAATAAATCAAGGTTGGTTTTAGATTATGGTAGAATTTTAAAACCAAAGGATTTGATGTATTGAATGAACATGAAGTTATTTGAGTGGAGAATTATGAGAGAAGATAAGAAGGTAAATTTTACATGTATGAAATTGAAGGGTCATGTAATGATTTGGTGGGATAACTAGCAGAAACAAAGACAAAGTAAAGGTAAAGATATGATCAATTCATAGATAAATATGGAGTATAAGCTGAGGTAAAAATTTCTTCATATGGATTATAAACAAACCCTATTTAAAAAGTTTCAAATTTTGATATAAAAGGATCATAGTATACAAGAGTATACATATCAGTTTTACAAACTTTCCATAAGTGTGGAGAATGATGAGATATAAGAGAAAGTTGTTGCAAGGTATGTAAATGGTTTGAATTTTCCTATTTAGGATGAATTAAACATGCATAGAATAATTTTCATGGAGGAAGCTTATCATTTATCTTTGAAGGAAGAAGAAAAAAATAGATAGAATTTTCAAATAACATCTATTGGGACAAGAAGAGGATAATCTCCTCCAATAAGAGGATGAGTTAGATTTAATAAAAATATAGGTGGGTTTAATACCACTAGAGATAAATCATCACACCATATATAAAGATAAGAAGATAACATACAAGGGTTTCAAAACTATCAAAGAGGAAGAGGATTTTAGAGATGATGAATTTATAATGGTGGTAGAGGATGGTTTTGAAGTAAACATAGGTATTATGTTTTTTTATAGATGTAGAGAACAAGGCCATAGAGTGTTTTAGTTTCCATACTACCAAAATCAATATAGGAGACAAGAGGATTACCCAAGAGTGAATTTAGTTGAAGCTGAAATAGAAGAGTAAAATACTGAAGTTGCAGTAGTGGATATTGGATAAAATATCATTATGATAAGAAAAATTATTTCTCCAAGGAAACAACATGTGTAGGATAAAAAGGGTGGTGATGCATTGTTACAAATAAATATCTTTCAAATAAGGTATACTTTAGGATTTAAGATATACAAGGTAATTATAGATGGTGGTAGTTATGAAAATATGGTTTCTAAAGATACGATTGAGAAACTAGGTTTTCAATGTGAAAAACATCCAACTCATTATTAAATTTTATTATTTAATAAAGAGAATAAAGTTATATTAGATAAAAGGTGCTTAATCAGGTTTTATATAGGTAAAACTTACAAGGATGAAATATGATATGATTCTATACAAATGAATGCATGTCATGTGTTATTGAGAAGATCATGACATTTTTATAGGAAAGTAGTTCATGATGGAGAAAAAAACACATTGTTTATAGAAAGGTGATGTGAAGGTAGTTTTGTTAGCTCTTAAATAATAAGGGTAGGCTGAAATAGTGCTAACTACAAAATAATTTATCAAAGACATGAATATGACATGTTTATACTATACATTAGTAGTGAAGAAAGAAGACACAAAAGTGGTGAAAATGGTAGAAGTAGGGTTGAAAGAATTTATAGATTTTATACTTGATCAGTTACCAAATAGTTTACCATGAAAGAGAGATATTTATCAACCTATTTAATTATTTCTAAGATCAAATCTACCGAATAAATAAGATTATAGGATGAGTCCAATAGAACATATAAAATTGAATAAGCAAGTTACTATGTTAGTGAGGAATGGTGTAGTAAGGAAGAGCATGAGTCCATGTGAAAAACTAGCATTGCTAACTCTAAATAAAGATTGAGGTTGGAGTATATGTGTTAAAAGTATATAAATAAATAAATAAAATTGCATTCAATTATAGATTTCCTATACCTCATTTTGATAACATGATCAATATTGTTAGAGGAGGAAAATATTTTACCAAGA
This sequence comes from Torreya grandis, assembly GCA_037957365.1. Lineage (NCBI taxonomy): Eukaryota > Viridiplantae > Streptophyta > Pinopsida > Cupressales > Taxaceae > Torreya > Torreya grandis. The sequence continues at coordinate 2,407,270 of JARHVA010002360.1, read as the reverse complement.
TCAATCTAAGTAATTATTACTATAAGATTCAAATTCATGAATAAGATTAGTTTAAAATAAAATTTAAGACTAGATATGGTTAATATGAGTGTATGTTGATGCCATTCGTGGTATCTAATGCATCCAACACATTTATGAGAGTGATGAACCTAGTGCTATGAGAATACAGTGGTAATTTTATGGTTATTTATTTTGATGATATTTTAATATTTAGTTAGTCTAAAGAAGTGCACTTATAACATTTGAGAATGGTATTAATTTTTCTTTTTAAAAATTCGATGTGAATTTTAAGAACTATATGTTTATACAAAATAGTTTGATATTTTTGGGATTTGTAGTTTCAACAGATGGTGTAAGAATAGATGAATAAAAATCAAAGGAAATTCTTGAGTGGAATATCCCAAAGAGCATCAGAGAGGTAATATGTTTCCATGGTTTAACAAATTTTTATATAAAATTTATTAAGAATTCTAGTAGTCTTTTTGCACTAATAACAAATTGTATGAGAAGAAAAAAATGCATAGACAAGGTCAACAACATAAAACTTTGAGTTGATGAAAAATAAAAGCATATTTTAGCATTACATATAGTAGTTAAGTGTCTGAGGTTGATTGTGATGCTTCATTTTAGAAATAATTATTGTGTTGATTCAAGAAGGGAAGCCAATAGTATATTTTAGTGAGAAATTAAATGAGGTAAGAACAAAATATTCTATGTGTGATGTTAAACTTTACGTAATTGTACAAGAATCAAGACATTAGAAGCATTCCCTAGTGCCTAAGGAGTTTATCCTATTTATTTATCATGAGACTTCTAATTATGTGAACACTCAAAAGACGTTAATAAGCATGCAAAGTGAGGGTCATTATTGTAGGGTTATAATTTTGTGTTGAAAGACAAATTATAAAAATGGAATCAAGTAGCTTATGATTTGAACAAGTGAGTGGGGTTGATAACTACTATCGTGAGTGAAGTAGTTGGATTTGAATTTATTAAAGATGTATATGATACTGATCTATATTTTTTCAAGATATTTGAGCAATGGAGGAATCCATTGACATGTTATACAATTAATTTGTATGAATATTATATTATGTAGGATGGTTATCTCTCCAAAGGGATACAACTATGTATTCCATTTGGGTCTCTAAGAGATAATATTATAAGAGAATTGCATATTGGTGATTTGACTAGATATTTTGGTAAGATAAAGACAATAAATTTGTTAAAGGAGAAGTATTTTTGGATAAATATGAAGAGGTATGTGATAATATATGCTTCAAGGTGTAGGATATGTTAGGTGGTAAAAGGACATGCACAGAATACAGATCTATGCATGCCATTATCGGTTCTAAAAAAACCATGGACAAATTTGGGTATGGATTTTCTATTGGGATTACCAAAAAAAAAGATAGATACTGATTAAATTTTTGTTATTGTATACATGTTTTATAATATGGTTAATTTTATTACTTGTAAAAAAACTAATGATGCCACTAGAGTTGTAGAACTATTTTTTAAGGATATTATGAGATTGCATGGTGTTCTAAAAATTATTACATCAGATAGAGACATGAATGTTTTGGATCATTTTTGGAGAATTTGTGGAGGAAGATGGTTAATAATATAAAATATAGTAATACATGCCATTCCCAAATAGATGGACAAACAAAATTTGTGAAAAAGAGCTTGGGAAATTTGTTGAGATGCATAGTGGGAGAGAAGCCCAAGCAATGGGACTTGGCTTTACTAAAAGTGAGTTTGTATATAGTATTTTAGTGAATATATCAATAGTTAAATCATCATTATAGATTATTTATGTAATAAATCCTATGAGTGTCTTTTATTTTGTACAATTAACAATTTTATATAATGAGTTAGTTATGATGCACAAGTGTTTGGAGAACATGTACAATAGTTACAAGAAGAAGTAAGAAGAAAAATATAAGAAAGTAATGATAAGTATAAATCAGAAAAAAAATTTAGAAGAAGGTAAAAAATATTTTAATAAGGAGATTTAATGATGGTTTACTTGAGGAAAAATAGATTTTGGAAAGACACATATAATAAGTTAAAGTACAAGAAAATTGGACCATGCAGAATTGTGAAGAAAATCAATGACAATGCTTATGAGGTGAGTTTACCATAGAATTTTGATATATCTATAGTATTTAATATTTAATATTTGCATTATTTTCATGTATAACATGGTGAAGAAGATGAAGCAGTAGGTGCCAAAGATGAATAAGGAAAACATAGTCCATATTTTGGATATGAAGAAATTAAACACAAGACAAGAAAGTTATGATAGGTATTTAGTACGATGGGAAGGATTACAGTAGGAATAGAACACTTGGATTTCATAATGGGATTTTAATAAGAATGATAATAACAAATTATAATAATACAATTAAATCAACTCACAAGAGCTGAGTTATTTTCAACCAAAGGAGAATGATTCAAAAAAAGAGGTCAAACTTTTGGAGGCCATAAATTTTGATGCGTAGCTCCATTTCAGCTCATCTTCACACCAAAATGCCTTGATCAAAAACTTCAATTTAGACATAACCCATATTTTTATTTTTGGGACTTTTTATATATTTTCTTAAAGGCCAAATATGACAACCTAAGGGTCCAAAATTTCTATTTTATGTTATTTTTGGGTTTTTTTCTAAATTTATAAATGATTTATTTTTAGAACCAAACTTAAAATTTGGTTGAAATTTGTTTGATATGTTAATTTTATATTTTAATTTATTTTTTGAGATTTTTAGAGCTATGCTTGCTAAAATGTGAGAGTTATTAAAAAAATAGTTGCTAAAAATAGTAGGTTGAGTTTTATTTATTCTTAGAGTATTTAATTTTGCATGTTAATCCAATTTTGAGTTTAATATTATTTATGCAAGTTTTTTTAATTATTTTATTTATTTAATACATTTTTTTCTATCATTTTTTATCTAAAATTATTGTTTATTTGACATTTTGAAATCCATGTCTTGAAGAAGTAGTCTCAAATGATTATTGTTTATCATTGACCAAAGGCCAACACAAAAACATATTGTAGTAAGAACTTTTTTATTTATTCTAAATGTTCTTAAATTTATAAATAAATTTTTTATGTAATAGAATATGATTTTATTCCCTTTAGTTATATTTACATATTTTTTGTTTTGTGTCAACAAATAATAAATCATCCAAACCTAAAATCAACATTTTTTTAAATTTGGCTTTAGACCATCCTTTGAAATGTTTATAATTTACTAAAAATGGAAATAATCAATTTTTATATTATATTTTTATAAATATAAATTGTAAATTCTCATGAAAAATGTTTTACATGTTGGTTAGATCATTAATTATGAATAAATGTGCCCTAAATAACATGAAATTCAAGTTTCTGATAAAGTTTTTTGAAAAATTAAATTCACCATTGTTGATGAGATATGCACAATATAGGTATAATAAAAATGTGATAGATTTTAATATGATCCTTATAACGTATGCCAATTTTAAATTCTTTATATAAAGGTATTGTATTTGAATAAAATCATAATATTATTATAGGAAGAATAATGAGAGGAGTACAAAGTATCTAAGGAGTAATATGTGCCTTAGGTAACCCATCATAAAAATACAAGTCCTTAATAACAATTGAAGGAGGAATAATTAGATTTATGGGATGTAAGAATGCATCATATAGATCACCATCAAGAAGTATGTCCTCACAAAATGAAGAGGAATCACAATTCATGTCACTAGTAAAGAATGAACCCTCATTAGACTAATCATAAGAAATACGTGACATATTAACTAAAATAATTTCTATAATAATTGGATCATAATTTTCAATAAGTGTACTCTCACTGGAACTAGTAGAGTCCTCTGAAGTGATAACATGTGCTAGCTCAACATCTTGCATAGAAATGAAGGTAGGCTCTACAAATAAACATCCCAAGTCTAGAATAAATTAATCCCATAGAGGTGGTTGAATAAAAAATTACTTCAGAAATATAGATTGGCATCCATAGGGACACTTGACTTCATATTAAATCCTTTATTTTACCCACCTGAGCTACACTTAAGGGGCGTATTGGTGTAGGATATTACTTTCCTACTCTTTAGCTTACTTAGGTATTATTAATTGGATATGTTTGTCCCACTTTCATCATGATGATGGGTTTATGCCTTACATCCACCTCTATTTGGAAATTTAGTCACATATGGATGGGATGGTTAGGATTCTCCTATATTCTTCCTATTTATATATCTCTATTGTAAACTATTTGATATATAAGAGAGTGGATAATAGATAATTTATTCTTTGTGTATAATACATTAGCTTCATGGCTATGGATTCATGGAGAGATATTGGTTGAAGAGCCTTATTAACTTTATTATGGTGTTAGAATGGTCTCTAACTACCATTTTTCATATTATTTGTCTAATCCTTAGCTAAGTAGTGTTTGATTAAAAAAATTATTTCACTGTTGGAAAGAGGATTTCAATAGGTTTCCATAAAATGGTCATAATAAAAATAATGATCACTATCCAAGGAGATATTAGGCTCTAATACCATGAAAATAACATCAACAAGATATTTCCAAGACCATGATCTAAAGCATTAATATCAAAAGCGTCACAATAATAGTTATAATAAATACAAAAATGATATGAAAAGATAAAGGCAATATCATATAATGTCAATAAAATAAATTCTATATGTTACAAAGGAGAATCTTTTTATAGATAGCCAAGGACAAACAAGAATTAATTCAAAATAACCAATGTGGGATAAATCCACAAAAGGACAAACTAGGAAATGTAAAAAAACTATCTATAGAAGCTAGCAAACATGATAACTAATTCTAACAAAATTGAAATTAGAGGTACTTTTGTTATTATTTTAGGAAACATATTCCTAAAGAGTCATAATAAAATACATGGAACTACTTATGAAGACCTATAAAATAAACTAAAATAATTTTTTCAACGAGGTTGTGAATATATAATATATTTTTTAGACCCATAAAAATATTTCAAATATTTTTTTTCAGGAGGTTGTGAATATATTTTATAACTTGTAGTTTAAGATGGTCTGATATAAATGTATGAAAAACTATGAAAGTATACACTAAAAACTATAACAACTTAAGATAATTGTATCTAATGAGGAGTTTTTAACACAATGGCCCCACTTATTTCGACATTTATATTATTATATAATTTTTAAACTTAAACATAAACTTAATTCAAGATGACATGTTTAAGGATTCAAACATAAAAATTAGTTAATATTATAGTTGTCATCAAACATTAAAACATAAATAATCCCTTGGAAAATATTCTCTATTAGTGTCTCAAAGATCCAAAAACATGTCTTAGAAAAACAAGGGGCTAAATTAGATGCACATGATCATAATAATTTTTATGACATTAAAACTTTACTCAAATATTGATGAAATGAACCTTATGATTTTAAACTAAATATATGAAGTTTCAATTACATCTTAATCCCTAGTGTGGTTTGAATCTAAAGTCTAGATATGGGTAATATAAGGTTAAAGTGGAAGAGATGTCCTAGGGCATAAGGAGGTTGACTATATCTAAAATTAGGTAATCATTTGCAAAACTTAAACATTATATATACTAAAATTTATTATACTGGGATTACAAAGATATAAAGTAAAACTATGTTAGATATTGAAATAACATTGAAAACAAGATACTTAGCTATTTTCAATGCTCATACAGATATGTACTTGAAACGAGAAGGAATTGGATAATATATTTATTTTGGAAAAATCACCTTATTCTATAAATTATTCCTTTGTATTTGTGGACACTTGCAACAACCTAGGATATTTACGTCAATGTTACAGTTTGACTTGGATGCAAGTGTCTAACATAGAAAATCTAAATAAAATGGATGTGACCATTTAGATGCTTATAGGTTTTTTTTCATCTTCACTATAGTTCATTTATATTTGGGTCATGGACTATTACTCCTTTTAAAATATCAAAACCTTAGTTATTCATATTCATATTGGCTACAATAAAAATGGGTTATTGGGTACACAACATCAAATTACCCCAAATATACCTCTATTAATGAGTTCTTCCTATATATCCTATACTATAAAGAGGGAATCATAGTTATGTAATTATCCTCTACATGTTGGATTGTGTGTGAATCATGTGATGTGTGATATGTATTTAGGAGAAAATATGGAATATTCTTATCACTTGACTATTTGATAGAATGTGTTTGATAAGTTACCTTGGTATATTTAGGTCTTTACCAAGTGAGGAATGAATGAGGGTCAATCTTATATTGATCCCTAACCTATTAGATAATAAATTGTAATAAAAAACTTAGGGTGACCTTTAGGATATATTATATTTATAAATTGAATGACTTTAGGCAACAATAATATTACATCAAGAATGGACACTTACATCAATATAGGCATCTAACTGGGACATAAGTGTTCAAGAATTAGATAAGTAGGTACATGTCCAAAACATCTAGAGGTGTAATTTAAGTAGGTTTATAACATTTTGAGTAAGATATAAGGACTAGGTCATTAAAATGTATAGGATGGACTAAGAGATAATAAATTAAGAACAAAGAGATATTTTATTTGATCCTTCTAATAGTGGAATATGTCTATAATAATAGGGTATATCCATGATATATATTTTCCAAGTGTATAAAATTGAAGTGCTATATAATTAAGAAATAGTGTCTTAAAATGCATACTCAAATTTTAGTTGAAATTCATAAGAAAAATATCTAAGAATATTAGAATAGGGTATTAATATTTCCATAGCCTTCTAAATGTAATTCAATATATAATCTTATTTATGGAGTTGTTTCAAACAAAATCATATTAATATATTGATAATAATTTGGGTATGCACAACACATGAAAAATATAACAACACTGGCCAAAGGTTTAGTAATTATTGGAAATATTTGAGGTATATAAAATTTTTATGAGCTTAACTCAACCTATGAATAATCATAAATCAAAATTCAAGTATATGTAACATTTAATCGAAATGAGTCAAATTAGATCAATACAATATCATAATATTGTAGGGACTTCAATCAACAAACCATATTAGTATTTATTCTTGACTCATATGGATAATGAAAACTATTGAACAAACCTTAAAGTTCTCAAAGATTAAATAATAGTACCAATATAGAATCACCAAACTTCAATTATCGATTAAATAATAATGTATTCTACTAATACTTATCAAC
>JARHVA010002360.1:2377500-2395000 GCA_037957365.1 Torreya grandis | reverse complement strand
TTTTATTTTCATATTAACATCCCCTAACTCATAACCTCTGGAAGAATATTCAAGGTATATTTATCAAATGAAATATATAATTCAAAATGTTCTCTATATCTTTGATCAAAATTGTATCCCAAAAAAATTATACCTTTTATTTTATCTTATATTTCTATTTTGTTGTGACTTTTTGTATATCCTTTTTCAAATCTAAAAATAAATAAGATACCCTTGCATGTCTTTACTTCGTCAATGTTATCTATATCTTTTTTGTAGTGTAATTTTAATAAATATTTATATTTTTGAAAGATGAGGAAGCTGGTTCAACTTGTTTAGTTTATACTTAAATATATTTGGTATTCTAAGGACCAAATCATCTCTATCTATCAACCTAAGCATTACAAGGTTTTCATAAATCCTGAAATGAAAGAGAAAGGTTTCACTAGAAGTATAAACATTAATTTTTTCAATTTCATTTTATTTGGAAGTAAATTTATTTAAATTAGTTGTATCATGATGGATCATCCACTCATCTACATTCCATAATTACAATTGAAATAGAATGACATTTGTAACTTCATCTTTGTTGCAGAGGAGGATTGTTCTAACATGAGTTGTTTCATTCCTAGATATACTTACATTTGTAAGTTCATCCTTGTTGCAAAGGAGGATTGTTCCAACTTGAGTTATTTCATTCCTAGATATAGTGATAACCAAATAAATATCTAAATGCATACATGTTAAACTATATAACTCAAAATATCTTTCACTCCCATGAATGTTATAGCCATCATAAATTTTAATATGTCAATTTGGTTTTAATTAAAGATTTTGAATATTATATTGTAATATATCAAAATTATTTGTGATTGATGTTTTATTCTTTTTCCTTTTAATTTTTAGTATTTATTCCTCAATTAAATATTTTATAACAAGTAATTGAAATTAATGACGTTAGTGTATTGTAAATTTTAAGTTTCATAATGTATCATTTAGACAATATCTGAATTCTAAATTACATTTTCAAATACATGTTAAATATTCAAAACATATGTTTTAGGCTATCTGAAAATGCCAAATAAAGAAATATTGGACTATGATACAAACATGTTTCATATGTTAAAATATATTATGTATATGTAAAATGTATCGACCAAGAGAAAATTTGAATATTAAATATTATATGCATATATTATATAAAATTAAAAATAGTATTTACCTATTGATGGTGATGAATTTTAAAGCCAAGGTATGTCATTAGATATACCTTTAGAGGTGTCCCTTGGTTGATAACTTGAGATGTTTCTTGTTTCAAATATCTCTGATATCAATAGGTCAATACCTTTAATGGATATATTTGATTTTATAAAATATAGATACATGTTTTTGTATTTAGAATCATATCATTTATAAGAAAGAGTATAGCCCCAGAAACACCTTCAAGACAAATAATGTAAAGGCAAATGTGTAAAATTTAATTTAATTTATTACATTTTGATATAATAGGTGGGTTCTAAAAACATTTGATTTAAATTTATGAAGTATTTTAAAGATGATATCCTAAGAATATTATTTTTTACTTATTGGTGCTTGTGGATTAAGATTCAAGGATATATCGAGAGAGAAACCTTGATATCACAATTTATAAATTTTTATAGTAGGTATTTTCTTTGAAATCATGTCAATTTGGTATAAGGGGTAGGTTTTTAAACATATAATTTTCATATAAGATGTGTTACTTTGAAGGTAAATTGAACATATTAAATACTATTTACTTTATGTTGTTAAACTTTTTGGCTAAGGTTTTTATTAAGAGAGTGCTTGAAAGGTATTTCTTGGGTGATACCCTAAGTGATATCTAACATTTAACAAAAATTGATACTATATATTGGATTTGAAATCATGTCAATATGGTACAAGATTTGGGTTTTTGAAACATATAATTTTTATTTAATTGACATCATATATTATATATCTTATAAGTATTAGTATTTACTTATTGACTGTGTTAGATCTAAGGGCCAAGGTATGTCTTGAGATATACATTAAGAGGTATATTTTGGGTGGTACCTTTAGAGGTATTCTATTTTATAAAATTTTAGTACAATATTTTTCATTTGAAATAATGTGAAATTTATAAGGGGAATGTTAGAAAAAAGTATAATTTAAATGAATCTATTATCATCTAGGAGGTACCTCAAAGGTATTATTATTTAATTTTTTACAATGAGTAATTTGAGGGCAAAGGTATCTTCTAAGAAATACATTTAGAGGTATCTCTTAGGTGACTTAGTTGTCACTTTTAGAGATTTATCTTAAGTGACTTGGGTGTACATTAGCAATAGTAAAGTGATATTATTTATGAGATATACTCTTATTTGACACTATTGTAAATGAAAAATAAATATATGTCCCAGAATAAAGAGTTAATGAGTCTCAAGAGAAGAAGAGTCAAAATGAAATTTGAAGATAATTTGTAGGTAAATTTGAGATGAAGGAGAAGGTGGGTAATTTGTTTCAATAAAATATTATCTTTCATGTTCTCATTTATGTGCTATTTTTTTATTCTTTTATTTATGGTTTATTATTTCCATATGGTTTTATTCTTCCCACAATTCTACACCAAAAATGTGTCTATTTTAAAAGAGTATGCAAGTATATTTATTATTTTTGGATATTATTAATATTATCTTCTAATATTTGAGTCAAATATCCAAGGATTAGCCCTGAATAAGGTGTAAAAAAGTGCATAAAGATCAATTTTCCACTTGTTTGGACCTCTTTTATCATTGTTTGTCATTGGTATGTGTTTGTGGTTTGTATTGAAATAATCTTTGTGTAAAGCTTCATCAACTTGGAATCTAGATGAGTGGTCCTTGTGGTTGGTGTAGTTAAATCTCTACACCCTACACCTCTACCTATCCTTATATTCTTGGTCCTATCTAATGGCTCTGGGATCAACTAGCTCTTTAGGCGACCCGATAATATTCTCTATTTTTTACAGACCCAAAAAAATGTAATTATAGAAAATAATTTTTTTTATATATTTAAAGATGGATTTGGCAAGATTTTGTAGCTATAAGAAGATTTACATTTTTTTATATCTTCTTTTTATTTATGCCAATAGAGGTAGTCGAATGAAGGTGATAAGGCAAAATGAAGATATTACAATACATGTTTAATTGAAATTATATTTTGCCTTGAATTTTATTTTATTATTTATGGTAAAGTTATTTACAAGAGCATAGGGATTATGTAATTATATTATAATTTTCTCCAATGTCCTCATGGATTTTTGTGTATATTTGAATGGTGTATAGTAGCTGGTAAAGTTATTTTGCATATTGAGGTATCACATAAAATATTCAATGAAGATATCAAGATTAAATCATGATATATTTATACATGTTACATAGAGTGTAATTAATTGCTATTATGGTGTAGGTATAAGCTCAATGGTAGCACAAATATCCATAGGTATTAGATGAAATAGGTGAAGGTTATGGTGACATGGCACAAGCAATATGAATAGTCTATTTTATAACTAATCTAGCATTTACGAAGCATAAAATATTTAGTCAATGTTAAATGGTGGGATTATATGAGGCTATAGCTTGTTCTTGGTTTTCCTAGCTACCATTTTTTATGTTATGACATTTTTCCTTCTCGCTTTCCAAGCAATACATTGTAGGCCAAACTATAGCTACTCTTAGGAGTTTTTGTGCACTAAAGAATGGTTATAAATATTTATCCATTTTGGGTAAAAAATCACTATTACTAAAATTTTTCTATAGTGCAATGGATGTTACTACATGTGGACATGTCAAAATAAGAGCTAGTCAAATTTCATTAGAAATAATGTCAAGTTTCATGTGTGTTACAGTTAGGTTTAACAAATGTAGGTAAAATACATCAAGTGGTGATATAAAAATCCAAAAATATTTCCTTTTATGCAATATTTCCATTTAATGATCAGTTTTTTATAATTATTAAGTGGTTCAAAGTTGAAAATGTTTGAAGAAACTAAAGGGTTTATAATTTTGTAAAGTTATAAATGCGTTTTGGGTTTCTAGTGTAGTTAATTGTAGAAGGGAATGGAGCTCTACAAAAAAGGCCATGGAGATTAGGTAGTTAAGAGTAATTTAGTTATCTAAAATACTTTTGTAATTGAATTAAAATTGTAAAATCATAATTTATTAGGGTCTTTATGTGTATATGGGTAAGACACTTGTTTTAGTCTAGGTGAGTGTACGCAAGGGTAAAGAGATATGAGTTATGATATTTATTCTAATTTTGTCCTATTTATAAAGGAAAAATAAATATATATGTCAAAAATAAGGATTCAATAAATATCAAGAAAATAAGAGTCAGAAGGGAATTGTAAGATCCTTTATAGGCAAATGTGAGATGGAGGAGAAAACACGTCATTTGATTGAATAAAATATTATCTTTAATGGTCTTATTTGGATGTTAATTTGTTATTATTATCTTTGTCATTGATTGTTTTTTCTTGTTTTATTCTTTCCACTATTAGATGTTAAAAATGGAACCTTGATAGTTTTCTCATAAGTGGTACCCTTTAAGGTATTTATCAGGAGATAATTTGTAGAGATCTCCCATTTTATAAAATTTGATTTCAAAATGTAAGCTTTGAAATCATCTAAAATTTATGTAATGGATAGGTTTCTAAAATAATATAATTAAGATGCGAGAGATATATTTTAAAATATACTTTGAGGTAATAATTATTTACTTGTTGATGGTGATGGATTTGAGGTCCAAAATATTTATTAATATTTACCATGTGAGGTATCTCTATAGTAAAGCATAGAGATATATTTTATGAAGATAAACTTTAGGTATAAGATATATATTTAGTAATATCTTTATGGTATCACTTTGGTGTTTGGATTAAGGTAAGTCTACCTTTGACTAGTGTGGAACCCATCTAGGATAAAATTTTCTATAGTGCAATTGATGTTACTACATGTGGAGATGTCAAAATAAGATCTAGTCAAATTTCTTTACAATAATGCCAAGATTTATGTGTGTTATAGTTGGGTTTAACAAATGTAGGTAAAATACATCAAGTGGTGATATCAAAATCCAAAATTATTTTCTTATAGTCAATATTTCCATTTTATGATTAGGTTTTTCTAATTATTAAGTGCTTCAAAGTTGAACATGTCTAAAGAAAGTAAAGGGTTTATAATTTTGTAAATTTATAAAAGCATTTTGGTTTTTTAGTGTAGTTAATTGTAGAAAGGAATGGAGATATAGAAAGAGTCCATGAAGATTATGTATTTAAGAGCAATTTAACTATCTACAATACTTTTTTAATTGAAGCAAAATTACAAAACCTTGATTTATTAGGGTCTTTGTGTATATAGAGGCACGAAACTTGCTTTATTCTAGATGAGTGTAAGCAAGGGTAAAGGGATATGAGTTATGAGATTTATTCTAATTTGGGACTATTTGTAAAGGAAAAATAAATATATAAGTCAAAATTAAGGATTCAATGAGTCTCAAGAGAAGAAGATTCATAAGGGAATTTGAAGAGCCTTTATAGTCAAATGTGAGATGGATGAGAAGACACGTCATTTGATTGAATAAAACATTATATTTAATGGTCTAATTGAGGTGTTAGTTTGTTATTATTATATTTATCATTTATTTATTTTGTCTTGTTTTATTATTTCTACTAGCATATGCCAAAAATAGAACCTTGATAGTTTTCTCATAGTTTTAAGGTATTTCTCAAGAGAAATTTTATAGAGATCTCCCATTTTATAAAATTTGAATTCAAAATGTAGGATTTTAAATCATCTCAAATTTATGTAATGGATAGGTTTTGAAAATGATACAATTACGATGCAAGATATATATTCTAAAAGATACTTTAAAGGAATTATTATTAACTTGGTGATGGTGATGGATTTGAGGTCTAACATATTTGTTGAGAGTTACTGTGTGAAGTATCTCTATAGTGATGCATTGAGATAATTTTTATGAAAACACACTTTAGTTCTAAGATATCTATTTAGTAATATATTTATGGTATCACTTTAGTGTTTAGATTAAGGTAAAACCACCTTTGACTGGTGTGTGTTGAGGTCAACATACCCCCATTTTTGAAAATTGGGACCCTTGAGATACATTGAACCTTAACCCTAAAACCATGGCATGTTTTGAAAATTATTTAAATTTGAAGATCTTCCACATTGATAAAGTTGGCTTACTAATTCATGGTTTTGCTTTAGTCTTACCTAACGTTGCTAATAATTGGTCTTCATCTTTTATATTTACAAGTTTTATGGAGATCTTGCTGATGGATCATGTTTAGATTTTATAGATTAACTCTATTTGATATTTATTTTATGAAAGCTCTCTCTCAAAAAACCCTAGCTCAAGCTCTTATTTCAAATTTATATTTGGTGGGAGCAAATTGGCAAGAACATTTCAAATTACTTTGGAGTCAAGTTTAATTTTCATGTTAAGGCTTAGTTATATTCTTTAACATGACCAAACCTTAACTTGAAAGTCCTACTTGGTCCCTTTTATTTTTCCCCTTTGTTTCCTATATTTCTAACTAAGTCTAATGTTCATGTTGGCAGGGTCACTTTTAATTTTTCTATTGTGGTCCTTTTCTTATCTATTTATCCTTAAGTCTTAATTTTTAGGCCCCATTCATGTTTATCAACATGAACGAAACCTTAAACTTAACATTTTATCATTAGTTTCTATCTTCCTGAGTCCTAACATAAAAACCTTCCTTCTTTGTAGATCTAATGGCCTGCACTTAAGCAAAATAGAAGATCTGATGATATGAGGGAAGCCCAAAGGTTGGATGGGCCCCTACATTAAATATAAGCATAATCCTAAGTTATATCATACAACCTTTTTATATATTTTAATACGAAAATACCTTAGTTTAAAACTTAGGTTTTTTACTTTAATTAACCAAAGGAACCAATCGCGTACAAGTGCCTGAATCATGATCCACAATCCACGATCACTCATGGCTTTTAATCAAATGGAGTGAAGATAACATTGAAAATTAAAAAGACCAAGAATCCCCATGAAGTCATCATATGGAACTCCCACATTTTAATTCAAGAATTTTATGAGCTTAAATTTGATGTTCATGTGACCATCCTTTGATGTTTGTGAGGCCATCATTGACATCCACATGACCATAAAATTTAATCCCACCAAAATAAGGAATTTTGGGAGCTTAAATTTGACGTTAGTGTAACTTTCATTTGACATCCACAAGACCATAACTAACATCCATGCAACCATTAACTTTAATCCTACCAAAACTAGGAACTTTATGAGCTTAAATTTGATGTTTGTTCAACCATCATTTGACATCTATGAGGCCATCTTTGACATTCGTGAGGCCATCAAATTCAATATCTTCAAACATTTTATTTATATTAAAGGAACATGTGTTTCTATCATTCGAAGGGACCACTTTTATATTATGCTTTAAAAGATTAGCATAAAATGCTTTAACCTAAGTCTTTTCATGTTTATTAATATAAAATAGGCTTAGCTAAAAGAATTTTAACTTAAGTCCTTTGTATAGATATGTCATGATTAAAGTCCTCACACCTTGGAAGATTAATAGATCATGTTTCATTGAGCCTAGATGATCTGACAACATGAAATCACTGATGATCTTTCAAAATAGCTCTAAGAGCCTGTGAGCTCGACATGTGGTAAATGCTCATTCAATGTATGACTAATAAAGGAAGTAGAGTTATGAAAGCTATCGGAGGTGACAAATGGCACAACCATAAGGTTTTATGCAAAGATGGACAATGACATTTGAAGTCATGGATCGTGATCAATATCCCATATTGATCCTTAGATCTTGATCAAATGATACAAAGAAAAAGGTAACTTTGAAATACCAATGGCTAGTGCTTCGAAGTAATTTGTGAAAAACTCCATGAAATTTGTAGATAGACACTAAATAAACACCATGTAAGCACAAAATGACAATAATAAAGATCTTTTGTGCCTAAAAATGCAAACATATAAAGGCAAGGGTTAAAATCAAATTTGAGACACATATGAGTTAAAGTCCAAATAAACCATGACCATTAAATCTTCAAAGTCCCTAGAAATTAAATAAAAGGTATTACGTGAACTTGTATTGATCATAATAAATCCTTAGAGAAGTTCAGTCATGATTTAAACATGAAATAATTAACCTAAAGACCATTTACAATCTAATAATGAGAAATTCCCAAGTCTGGTAGCCATGGTAACTTGGATGCAACAATTAGTGGATGAGATAGAATTATATCTATCTACATATAACGAAAGGAGGGTGTTCAAGGACACAAAAATGGACACTATTGCGCTGAGCACAGGTAATAAGAACTAGTCTGAGCTCTTTTAAACCATTGAAGAAATACAACTCATCATAAAAGAAGAATAGAAGATTACCACTATAACTAGAAGGTATTACAACCTAGTTGTAGTCTAGATGGACATTCTCCACCATGTTGCTACCAAACCAGAGGTAATCCACTATATTAGCATTCTTGATCCCATTTTCAAAAACTATAGGATTGAGCAGGGTTGGCTTTTTCATGAAAGGACCTTTAAAAGAATTGCATTCATTTCCACATTGGCCTTTGAGAGTTATTACAAACTTTAGAAACCCCAAGTGGATTTTCCCACTATTAAGTAATAGACTAGCAAGAATTATCTAGACACCATCCTTAGGCATGGTTGTTACAAGGGAACCATGTGATCTAAGACACTGTTGGCAACATCCCAATTGCCCAATTTATAGAGGGGGTTAGGCTAATCATGACTATGTTAAATAAAATATTTGGAGACCCTTCAACCACTTATGTTAATAAGATTTGGGTGTCTTACATCTACTTCATGGTAGAGAAAGAACTCACTCCCCTAATTGTAGAGATGATTAGCATCTATTTATAATGGCAATTTACATCCATTAAGAGGAAAACTAGTAACCAATTTTTTATGATGTCTTATCTATTGGATGACCTACAAACCTCCACCAAAATCCCTCACATCAAAAATTGGTCACCTGAGGGAAGATTTATAGTCTCCCACCACTCTTTAATGCTACACATATTCAAATATAGGTATAACATCTAATTCATCTGTGACTATGTGTATGCAAACTTGGTAGAAGCCATCATAGGGATCCCTATGCCTAGGGTAAGCCCTCTAATCAAAAAATATGTAGAGCTAATGGGAGACATCTATTTGTACCCAGATTGTATAATAATCAAAATTGAAGGGATTTTTATTTAACCTTACAATATTCCTCTCTATGTTCCCACCAAGCTGGCAGAGCAAGAAATTACATAACAAATTCTTAATGGTATGGATAGGGTTTGTAAAGACAATAGGAAAGTCCTCCTCCATTTATTTCCTTTAACCATTAGTAGAACTATGTTTTAAAATTGGGATCAAGTGAATATTTTAGTTAGGCATAGGGATTATTTCAAATTACAACTTGATGAGTTGAAGATGTGGGACCTCAATGGCACAGTCTCCACACACTAAAAATCCAAGCAATATGCCAAGCTAGTGTATGAGCACCAACTTGGTGTCCATGAAACCATATATATAAAAGCAAACAATTTTGAGGAAATATTGGATAGTCTCAAGTTATATAACATTAGACTTGATCATGGATTGACCAATGATGAGAAACCACTAGGTGACATATGGAAAATAGGACCTCTCCAATACTATTTTATGCCTAGACCTTTAAGGCCCCTCAAGAGAAACTAAAAGTGAAATGGTAACAGCTCCAACCATAGATTACATAACATCTTGGTAAGAAAAAATTGGAAGAGAGACCTAGTGAGGGCCCATCATCGTTAGTCCCTCCCTAAAGACTAGCATCTCTAGTTGAATACCTAGACATGATTACCTTGGAGCTTGATGAGACAATGGAAGATTCCCTCAACATTATTGGTGAGGCATATAGCTCTGATAAAGAGGAGGATCATGTTTAAAAATCATAAGCCAAAATAGAAGAGGTTGAGAAATAAAAAGGGAAATAATTTTCCCTAGACCTAGTCCTAGTGGCACCATTGAAGAAGAGAAAGATAGAATTGGCAATAGTCTTAGTTGGATCAAAGAAGACAATGTTGACTTACACTCACCCCATGAGTGAGGTCAACTTATTTAGTGATGAGTACCCCATACATGGACCAATCATACCTGATTGGTTCATCTATGGAAAATACATAAAATCCCCACCTGGCACAACGCATGGGCCCTAACTAAGACTATTAACATTGATGTACATGATGATATTGATCCATGGATAAGGGATTTGATGAAGGAGGATGAATAAATAAGAATAGTGACTACTATAGGGTCAAGTAGCAAGCAGATAGATGCTCCATGATAATAAAGCAGTGACTAAATGGAGGCTTTAAAACCTCCAAAGTACATTAAACCAACTACTATTGTGCAATTCAATCTAGAGATAGTTGAATTAATGAGAGTGACAACTATAAAAGCCATGGTGAGGACTAAAGAGTTCACCTTTGAAAAGGTTGAGCCATTTATGTGATTAACTCTAGTTGGAGGTTAGATACTTGGGGAACACCCATCCATGTAAAGGACACTGAAGGACCGATTGAGGCTCACTCATCTTAGCTCAGAGTAGGCATTAGAGTTATGAAGAAAATAATAGCTAACTTAGAAAAGGAAAAAAGAGAACTTGGAGATGCAAGTTGTCTTAACAGTGCCTAAGTCAATGATTAAAATGCTTGATAAATCCTTTTATGATATGTTTGAGTCCCTGAAGCCAATGAAGCTAAGGTAAAGTGCATTAGGATAGTAGAATGTAGTGGCTAAGGATATCATAACCCAATGGCAAGATTTAAATCATAAAATAATAGGGCTAATCAACATATAGGTTGCAAAGTAGATTTTTGGTTTCAAAATAATTAGTCTGGGACATTTGAATGCCATTTAGGGAATTATTGTTGAAAAGGTCCAGAGTTTATGTGTTTTCTCACAATAACTATAAATATTCCTAAAATATTATGAGGAGCTAATAGAAAGGATTAAAAATCTCCTTGGGACAATGCTCAAATACCCTACACAACCCACTATCCTAGGAATCATCAAGGATGATGAAATAAAACATAGGGATACTTTTGTGACTCAAGAAAAAAAGGTAAAAGTCAAGGCTAGTCTATGGTAGACAATAATAGGATCCTAGACATGATCCTTAATGCAAGGGAAATAACAACTAAGGCCAAGAATTTCAAGGAAGCTATGTCAGGAATGATAAGGAATTGAATGAGCTTACTAACAAAGAGGAAGAGTGTCATTTAAGACCACCTATAGACTTGGAGCTGGTCAATGAGTAGCACTAGTGGGCTATGAATATCCTCCAATAATAGCAAGAAAGTTCTCAGGCACAGGTCCCACCAACCACCTAATTAATATTCCATTTTGTAAAAGCTTTGTATTATTTTGAAAGAGGAATATTATTTTATGAAGGCATATGTTAGTTTGTTAGCATATTTCTTCTAGCTTAGTTTAGTTTGGAAAAGTAAATGAATTCTATATCTTTGTCAAAAATGAACAATTGACCTTACTTTTTGTACATTTATATCTTTTAATTGATCGGTATACTACAATATCCTCTTATAAAAGTTAGTATTACCATTTTGTAAAATGAGAGAAATTTGAGTGAAATTTGTATACTTTCAGTAGTTAATACAATCAAGGATTCTAAAAAGATTGCTCAAGTTTGTTTGTGTTAATTGTTAGATGGCGTTTCTCTCAATTGCTAGTCTTAAGTCTTGAAATTGAATAGTTTATATGAAATCAGAGTTTCATCTTTGATTAAAGGGTTGATAATGTGTGCTTATGCTAGATTAGTTGAATGATCTTTAATTTGATTCATTTTGTTTGTTTTTCATTGAAATGTGCTAATGTTATTTGAGTGTGGTAGTAAATATTTAAATTAAATTTGGTTATTAATTGTACTTATTTATATCATTCTTAGAGGTTTGTCTAGTGTGTAGTGAGATCTAAGCTTATGCTATTTTGCACTATATACTAGTTAAATGCATACTCAATTGTAATTGAAACTTTATCATAATGTTTGAGGCTACGATTAGTAATCACTTATTCTCTTTCTACCTTATCTTTCTCTTTTGCTTCTTTTTTAACCAAATCACTTTAATTTAGATTTCATTTTAAATCTCTATTTATAATTAGTCTATCATTTAAACATTGATCATAATTCACTATTATTATCATATATACTTACACTTCATAAAGATTTGCACCATGCTAGATCCCAACCATCAATTAATATAAATTTTTTGGAACAATTAAGAATTGTTATGCTGATATTTCACCATATGTAACATAAGTTGCCAAAACCTACTGCTCACACTCTGAATTTCCAAAACTCTAAAATGAGAAGTGTTCTTTGAACATTAGGTGAATTTGTGATACATTTATAGGCATCAATAAGTCCCACTGGTGCTAGAAGGAGGGCAGCTTTGTGAATTGGTTGAATCTTTGTTAATCTTAGTGTGTTGATTTAAGATTCATGTTATCTTTCCCCTTTTACATAATTATTTCCTTATAAGTGTAAATAGCATTGATATTTGTGGTCTTTTACATATATTTGTGCTTCTTTTAGACAAAGATAATAGTTCTTTTAAGTTTGATGCTTAGTTTTGGTAAAGATGGATTAAGATTTGAAAATTTGTGGTAGTTGAGGTTAGAATAACTTATTTTGATCAAAGATTGGTATATTTGTCACATATCTAGGTTTATTTGAGCTTGGAATTTTAAAGATAGACCATATTTTCATAATTAGACATATCTTTGAGCTATCTTAGTCAAAGATTGACATCCTTTATTGTTCTTTATAAAAATATTTATAAAATTAGCTTAATGTGTAGGTTTAATCCTTATTCTTTATAAAGATTAACTTGACACATCATATTTTAAATAAGATATTCAATCTTCAATATAAAATAGCCAAGGATCCGAACAAGATCATATTCAAAGACAAGAGAACCTTTGCTTGAGCTTGAAGTCCATATAAGAGCCAAGCAAGATAAAGGTAGGTGTAGATGTTCTAAATATTTGCTAACCTCACCTATTCAAGGTACCCCTACCTTAAACCTTTGTCTAGGTATGGATTGGTTGGGTGATTCTTCAATCAACATGTCAAGTGTGGTACATGATCTCTCATGTAATCCTAAAAAATACTTGCCAACATTTAGTCCAACTAGTATTGTAACTACTGAAGATCACATTAAATCTTTCAAAGTTGTCTTCAAGTAACTAAATGTCATACATGATGTAACATGCATATTTTTCCCCTTTACTTTTAAATATGTTTCATACAAATGGTTTTTCAATTTGCCTAACAATTATATTACTATATGGGAAGGTTTCACTAATTTTTTCATAGACCTGTTTGGTAAAATTATTAGTCTATGTATCATATACCACTAGTTCACCACCATTAGGAGGGATGCAAGCAATCCCATAAGCTATTTTAATGCCAATTTACATAAAATTCATAGCAAGACCATAGAACCTTATAAACCTAATGAGTTTTTAGCTCTAGAAATCTATAAAGATGTAATAGATCATATGACTTCTATATTTCTAAAAAGGTCTCTTCTAGATATAACTTAATTAGCTAGGGATTATTCTTATGTAGTGATCATCAATGATTAAATAAAACCCTAAATACAAATGGCCTACTCTATCCCAAATATAAATCTACATTTTCCCACTTTGAACATCTTCCCCAATAATAATGAGAATGTTCCAGCCTTGAATTAACTCCCAAATTTGAATCAATTACCTTTGAGTCATGTTGTTCCCAATTAGAATTTAGGATTCTTGAGTAATCTTGATGCTAATGGATTCAATGCAAATGATCAAAAAAAAATTTATACTAGCTCTTGGTACTAACAATAACCAGGTGCATAATTTTGAAACTCTTAAGAATGATAATGAGTTTATTCTAAAATGGTCTAAAAATTAAGAACTGAATTCTTTTATCTATAAAATTAATTTGGCTTTACTGAAGAGAGATCTAGTAGTAACTTCTCATTATAAAGGTTTGATAGGCCTAATAATAGGTTTTATAATGATGGTTTCCACAATAATAAGAATAATAAACCATATTTTGAAAAGAGGATTATGGACACGAATCTGATTAATATTTATTTGCTTGATTATTGTATGGTGTATTATACAACTAAGTATGGTGAGGTTGATTGTATTGAGTTTTATAAGGCTTTTGAATCCTTTAAATAAGAGTTAGACTCATTTGAAGTGGTCCCTGATAAGGATAGAAATGTAGGTACTTCAAGATCTAATCCTATTGATCAAAATTTCATGGTGACAATGTTTGATTTCCCTTTTCAAGAGGACAATGAACTTGGTGATGTCCCTGAGAAAATCTAGGGCTTCTAACCATTCTTGAATAAGACTTATGCTTTGAATAATAGAGAGTAGAGGCATCCCTTGACTACCTCAACACCTCCAAATAACTTTATAACTCCTCCAGAGACTTCTTCAAACAATGATCTAGAACCACCCAAATGGAGTACCTCTAGGCATAATGTTGATGTTCCTAGTTCGTCAAATAACACTAGTTATAATATTGTTGAAGAAATGAAAAATATAAAATCTAACATCACATTGCATGAATTAACATATATCATAGAACAAAGGGACCTCTTTCTATAATCATTTCAAAAAATGTAACAAACCACCTAAGGATGACAATGCTAATGTGGCTTTGCACAAAGCTAAGCCAAAATCTTCTCCTTTTCTCCTCATAGTCAGGATGTTCGATAAGAATTTTCACAATATTTTATTATATTCTAGTGCATCCACTAATATCATGCCATTAGGTATTTCCAAAAAACTTGGCTTCACACCTATTAAGTTCGATAGAGTTATTTCTTAATTAGACAAATCTAGAGTCAAGGTTATTGGGGAATTATTAAATATCCATATTCAATTGGCCTTTGATCCTAGAGTATAGCGGTTTATTGATATCCAAGTTGTTGACATCCCTAATGTTTATGGGATCTTATTAAGTAAGGAATGGACCAAAGTTCTAAATGGCTACATTTCCATAGATTCTTCATATTTATGGTTGCCTTCCTAACCAGATTAAGGTTGAAGGAGATCCAAGAATGAAACACTTGATCACTGAGTACAATGTTTTTAATGAAAGGGTCAACATAATTGAATCAGACTTAGGTGTTTTCACCCTAAATACTGCAAAGGTATGTGATCCTAAGGTTACTCATGTTATGCTGGGTTGTGAAAGCTACATTTTGATGGTGTTCGGTGTAAGGCTAGATCTAGAGTAGGCATTATTCTAACTGATCCTATTCATAATAAATACCATGATTCCTATAGTCTCTAGTTCCCATGCATAAATAACCTTGTTGAATATGAGGTCCTCATTTTTGTCTTACAATTTTCCATAAAAAATAAATTTAAATAACTACTAGTCTATGGTGATTCAGAACTAGTAGTCAACCAGGTAAGAAGCAAATATCAATGTAAACTCTCATACCTCAAGAGGTATAATTTTAAGGTCTAGGATCTAATTGAGTCTTTTGATGCCTTTAAAATTTTCTCCATCCCCAAAGAGGAAATCAAGATGTTGATGAGTTAGCATATGTTGTAGCCATCCTCATACCTAACCAAGGCTTGCCCAACTTCAACATTGAGTTGATACCTTATCCTTTAGTCCTAGATAATGTGAATCATTTTTAGGTATTTAGTGATGATCAAAAAATATTGAACTTAATAACTAGTTTAGGAGCATTTGAGGCTCAAACAATTGATGAGACTGATGAAAATGCACTTAGGGAAGCCAAATTTGATGGTAAAGTCATTCAGGTGAATGACAATAAAATCCCTAAGTGGATGATTTCCTTAGAGAGACTATTTAATCAATAAAAAATGAATGAGGTTTCTAATATTCCCAAGATAAGTTGGAAGGACTATAATGCAATTGACCTTGGCCCTCAAGATCAACTTCAACTAGTTTATATTGGAAAATCTTACACTAGTGCTGATAAAAAGAAGGTTAAAGAGTTGTTAATGAGATACAAGGATGTCATAGCTTGGTGTTATGATGACTTGAAGATATTTGATCCAAGAGTCATCACCTATATTATAACTCTTAAAGAAAGTTTTAAACCCTTTAGTAAAAATCAAAGACATGTGAACCTTGTTTTAGAACCAATGATCTTCAAAGAGGTCAAGAGATTGCTAAATGCTAGAATTGTGTTTCCCATCAAGCATTCTACCTTGGTGGCTAATTTGGTGCTAGTCAAAATGAATAATGGTGATATTAGGTTATGCATTGAATTTAAAAATTTAAATAAAAAATATGAAATGGATAATTATCCTCTTACCTCTCTTGACCAAGTAATACAAGTTATTCTAGAATCAACCATGATGTATTTTGTTGATGGTTTTTTAGGCTACAACCAAGTGTTGGCTGATGAGGAAGACAAGATGAAGACAACTTTCACCACTAAGTGGGGCACCTTTCTATAAAAGAGAATGTCTTTTGGGATAATAAACATAGGAGACACTTTTTAAAGGTCCATGGACCATGCCTTTCAAGGTCTAATTGGTAAGTGTATCATTATATATATGGATGATCTAACCATTTTTTATAAATATAGGGAAGATCAATTTATGAATTTATAGTAAGTATATGAGAGATGTAAAAGGTATGGAATCTCCCTAAACCCCAATAAAATCATATTTTGTGTTATTAAAGGCAAATTTTTGGGTCACGTTATAACTAAAGATGAGATCTCCATAAATTCTAAAAGAGTGGAAGCTATATCTAAGATAGAGCCTCCAAATATTAGAAAAGAGTTAAAATTATTTTTTGGTAGGATAAACTTTGTAAGAAAGTTCATTTATGGCTTTACAGATATTGTCAAGCCATTGAATGACATGCTAAAAAAGGATGCCAAGGTTTCATGCAATGAGGAATCTAAGAAGGCATTAAATGACATGAAAGAAGTAATTAGCCAGGCTCTAGTCTTGATAATTCCTAGCTTTTCAAAGGACTTATATCTTTATTCTTTTGCATCTAACGATACTATGGATGCAATTTTAACTCAAAAGATTGATGGATGTGATCACCCAATAGCTTTCATGAGTACTAACTTTAAGAATGCTAAATTGAATTATTCATTGATTGATAAATAAGCATATGCATTAGTTAAGGTAGTGAAGAAATTTAGGCACTATATCCTTAGAAATAAGGTGCATGATATTCTACCTAACCCTACCACAAAACTTATGCTGAGCCATAATGAAATTGAAGAAATGTAGAGGTAAATGGATGTCAGTTTTACAACAATATGACATAGAAATGAAAATTTCAAATTTGGTAAGGTGTCAATGTCTGATTCAAATGATTACTAATACTAACCCTAAGCTAAGTATTATGTAA
>JARHVA010002360.1:2355000-2372500 GCA_037957365.1 Torreya grandis | reverse complement strand
CTTTGACCCCCTTCATTTGAAAGGGGTTCGTTTGAAGTGAGTTCATTCTAAGGGGGTTTGTTTGAACCCCATTTCTTTTTTCACATTTGGATGCACTTGGCTACCAAGTGGGGCTCACTTATGTGCCATAGCCCCAAAACTTAACTTGACAGTCCATCTTGGTCCCTTTGATTTTCCACCTTTGTTTCCTATATTTCTAACTAAGTCTAATGTTCATGGTGGTAGGGTCACTTTTAATTTTTGTAGCATGATCTTTTTGTTATCTATTTAGCCTAAAGTCTTAATTCTAAGGCCTCATTCATGTTTGTCAACATGAATGAGATCTTAGCCTTAATGCTTAAGCCTAAATTTATATCTACATGAGTCCTAATTTTAAAAACTCTCTTCATTATAGATCTAATGGCCTACTTAAATGGAATAAAAGATTAGATGGTGAAAGGTAAGATTGAAGGTTGGAAGGGCCCAAGTATTAAATATAAGCTTAAGCCTAAATTTTATCATAGTTTAAAACTTAGGTTTTCAACTTTAATTAGTCAAAGGGACCAATCATGTACAAGTTCCCAGATCATGATCCATAGTTCATGGTTACTCACAGCTTTTAATCAGATGGAGCATAAATAACGTTAAAAATTGAAAAGCCTAAGAAGCCTCAAAGAGTCACCACATGGCATTATTGTATTTGAATGGAGGAATTTGATGAGCTTAAATTTGATGTTTATGTGACCATCATTTGATGTCTATGAGGCCATCATTGACATTTGTGCGACTGTCAACTTTAAGCCCACCAAAATAAGGAATTTGAGGAGTTTAAATTTGATATTCATGAAAATATCATTTGACATCTATGTGACCATAAACTTTAATCCCACCAAAATTAGAATCTTCACAAGCTTAAATTTAACATTCACATGACCATCATTTGATATCCACAAGACTATCTTTGATGTCTGTGAGGATATCAAATTCAAGCTCTAAGAACATTTTACTTAGACAAATTTAACATGTGTTTCTATCATTCAAAGGGGCCACTTTTAAATTATGATTTTAAAAACTTATCATAAAAATTTAGCATAAGTCTTTTTGTGTTTATTAATATAAAATAGACTTAAGTAAAAGCATTTTAAACTAAGTCCTTTATATAGGAATGCATTGATTAAAGTCCTCACACCTTTCAATATAAATGGATTGTGCTTCATTGAGTTCAGATGATCTGATGACATGAAATCATTGATGACCTTTTAATAGAGCTTTGAGAGCCCACAAATGTTACACATGGTAGATGCTCATTTGATGCATGATTAGTACATGAAGTAGAGCTCAAAAATCCCAAGGAGATGCCAAGTGGCACAATCATGAGGCTTGATGTAAAGAGGGCTAATGACATCCAAAAGCTCAGATCATGATCAATATCCCACGTTAATCTTTGGATCTTTATCAAATGATGTGAAGTAAAAGGTAATTTTTAAATACCAACATCTAGTGATTTGAAGGCATTTATGAAAAATGTTGTGAAAGTGCTAGATAGATGCCAAATAAATGCCACAAGAATAAAATGATAAAAATAAAGATCTTGTGTGCTTGAAAATGAAAACATATAAAGGCAAAGGTTAAAATAAAATATGAGGCACCTATGAGTCAAAGTCTAAATAAGACACTATCAATAAAAATTCAAAAGCTGTAAAACTTGCATAAAAGGCCTTAAATGAATTCAGATTGATCATAGTAAATCTTTAGAGAATTTTAATAGTGATTTGAGTATGAAAGAATTAACCCAAAAACCATTTTAAATTTAATTCTGAGCAATTCACAAGTATGATAACAATGGTAGCTAGAGGAAATAATTAAGGGATGAGATAGAATTGTATCTATCTACATACAATCAAGGGAGGATCTTCAAGGACACAAACCTAGACACTACTACATTGAGCATAGGTAATAAGAACTAATCGAAGCTCTTTTGGACTATTCAAGAAATTCAACCCATCACAAAAGAAGAAGAAAAGATTACCACTATAACCTAAAGGTATTATGACCTAGTTGTAGTCTAGATGGCTAGTCTCTACCATGCTATCGCCAAACCATAGGTAATATACTATATCAACATCCTTACTCCCATTTTTAAGGATTATAAGATTGAGTAGGGTTGGATTATTCATGAAAATACCTATAGAATAACTGCATTCATTTCCCCATTAGCCTTTGATATTTATTAAAAATTTTGAAAACCCCAAGTGGATTTTCCCACTATTAAGGAATAGATTGGCAAGAACGATCTAGACACCATCCTTAGGCCATGGTTGCTCCAACGGAACCATGTGATCTAAGTTCCTTCTGGAAACATCCCATTTTCCCAATTTAGAGAGGGGGTTAGGGTAGTCATGACTCTATTAAATAGAATATTTGGAGCCCCTTCAACCACTTATGTTAACAAGAGTTGGGTGCCTTACACATACTTCATGGTATAAAAAGAGCTGACTCCCCCAATTGGAAAGATAATCAACATCTATTTAGAATGATAATTTTTAGCCATTAAGAAGAAAACTAGTAACCCATTCTTCATGATATCCTATCTATTGGATGCCCTGCTAGCCTCCACTAGGATCCCTAACATAAAAAGTTGTCACATGAGGGTAGATTTACAGTCTCCCACACTATTCATAACTACACATATTTAAATATAGGAATAACATCCAATTAATCTATGAGTGTGTGTATTCAACCTTTGTAGAAGACATCATAGGGATCCTTATGCCTAGGGTAAGCCCTCTAATCAAGAAATATTTGAAGCTAATGGGAGACATTTGGTTGTATCTAAATTGTATTGTAATCAAAATTGAAGGGATTTTGATCCAACCTTATAGGTTTCCTATCTACGTTTCTACCAAGCTATCAGAGCAAGAAATTACATACCAACTTCTTAATAGTGTGGACAGAGTGTGCAAAGATAAGAGGAAAGTCCTCCTCCATTCCTTTCCTTTAATCATTGGGAGAACTATGTTAATAATTATGATTAGGTGAATAATATGGCCAATCATAAGGATTATTTCAAATTTAAACTTGATGAGCTAAAGATATTTAACCATAATGGCACGGTCTCCACACATTTGAAGTCTAAGCAATTGGCGAAGCCATTATATGATCACCAACTCGATGTCCATGAAATCATATATAACAATGTAAACAATTTCAAGAAATATTAGCTAGGCTCAAGGGATATAACATTAGACTTGAGCATAGATTAACTAGTGATGAGAAACCACTAGGTGACATATGGCAAATGGGACCTCTGCAAGACCATTTACTACCTAGACCTTCAATGCCCCTTAAGAGAAACCACAAGTGGAAGAGAAAAAAACCCAAACATATATTACACAAGGTCCTAGTAAGGAAAAATTGGAAGAGAGACCTAGTGAGGACCCATCATCCTTAGTCCCTCCACAAAGACTAGCATCTCTAGTTGAATACCTAGACATGATTGCCTTAGAGCCTGATGAGACAATGGAATATGTCCTCAAGGTTCTTATTGAGGCATATGGATCTAATGAAAAGTAGGATCATTTTGAATAAACATAATCCCAAACGAAAGAGATCAAGAAATAAAAAAGGAAAGAGATTGCCCTGGACCTAGTCCCAGTGGCACCATCAAAGAAGAGAAAGGTAGAATTGACAATGGTCCAAGTTGGATCAAAGAAACCAAAGTTGACTTTCACTCACGACATGAATGAGGTTAATATATTTAGTGATGAGTACCCCATTCATGGACCAATCATCCCTAATTGGTTCATCTATGGGAAAATGTAGAAAATCACAAAATGGCACCGCTCATGGGCCCTGACCAAGACTGTTAACATTGATCTACATGATGATATCAAGCCATGGATAAGGTTTTTAATGAAAGAGGAGGAAGAAAGAACAATAGTGGCTACTATAGGGTCAAATAACAAGTAGATAGATGATCTAAGAGCATCAAGCACTACCTAGATGGAGGCTCTAAAACCTCCAAAGTACACTGAACAAAATAATATTATGCAATTCAATTCATAGATATCTTGATTAGAGAATGAAAACTAGAAAATCCATGGTAGGGACTAAAGAGTTCACCTTTTAAAAGGATAAGACATTTGTGGGATTAACTGTAATTGGAGGTCAGAGACTTGGTGAACACCCCATCCATGTAGAGAATATTTAAGAAATGATTGATGCTCACTTATCTCAAGTTAGAGCAGGCATTATAGGTATGAATCAAATAATATCTAACTTAGATAATGAAAAAAAGAACTTGGAGACACAAGCTATCTTATCAGTGCCTGAAGCAATTATTAAAATGCTTGATGAATCCTTTTATGATATGTTTGATGCCTTGGAGGCAATGAATTTATGGTAAAATGCATTGTCACAGTGGAATATATTGACTAAGGGTATAATAACCTAATGTCAATCTTGAAAGGATTAAATAATAGGTCTGATCAATATTTAGGTTAGAAAGTAGATTCATAGTTTTAAAACAATTAGTCTAGGATAATTGAATGCCATTTAGGGTATTGTTGTTGAAAAGGTCCAAAGTTTATTGCTTGGTTAAAAGAACTAGAGAGACTCTTTAAATATGATAAGGAGATAATGGAAAGTATTGAAAATATCCTTGGGAAAATATGTAAAGACCCTATATAAACCACTATCCTAAGCATCATCAAGGATGATGAATTCAAACACAAGGCTACTTTGGTGACTTGGGAAATAAAATATAAAAGTCAAGGCTAGTTTATGGTAGACAATAGTAGGATCCTAGACATGATCCTTGATGAGCTTAGAATATGGCTCATTATTGACATGTTATTTCCCTTAATTCATCTCTCAAAGGATATTATCTTATGCAAATCTTAGATGGTTAGATAGCTATTACATGGAAAATAGATATTTGTCTTGTTTATATTGAACCAAAGATTAAACCTTTACTTTGTCATTAATGTCTAATACATAGCATGTTTTAGTGATTTTTTTTGTGAAGAATTCTTAGGGAGAAGACATAGATGATGTATGGTGAATGTTTACTTTTCATCTCCATCAATTATAACTATAGAATCTGTAGGCTTGCTTCTATGAACTCTACAGGCTTGTTTCTACAGACTCTACAGGCTTGTTTCTATGGACTCTATAGGCTTGTTTTTATAGACTCTGTAGGCTTGTTTTTATGTACTTCGCATGCTTGTTTCTACATACTTCATAGGCTCATTCCTCCTAACTCTGTAGGGTCGATTCCATTGATCCTATAAGGATGAAGCTAAAAAAAGGGAAGCTAGCAGCCAAATAGTATAAGAGAGAATCATTCCAACAAAAATACAATAAGGAAAATAACTACCTACTATTTTTTAGGATTTGTTTTTGATAAAGTTGTATATATATTTGGATCTTAGGACTATTATAGGATAGGATATCTATTTCATTAGAATAATTGGATCTCTTGGAAATCCAATATCCTATCTTTGGATGAATGGATTGACCAAGGAATCCTAATTTTTTGCATCCTATTTTGAGTTGATTATATTAGTATAGAATGTAAAATTTTTATCATTGAAAAGATATATATTAGATATTAGATATCAGATGATAGAGAGCAAATAATAGAGGAAAGATTTATACAAGCATATTATAGGTTTTACCTAGATTGTAATCATTTTAGTTTTATAAATTATCACTTCAGTTTCCAACATTGATTAATCTTTGTTCCTGAGTCTGAGAGGAGCAAGTGCCCACTCTCCTTGGAAACAGGAACTATGTACAATATTTATGTTATGTTTTATTAATTCATTTTTATAACTAATTACAATCTTTTTAATGTTTACATTTATTCATAAAAACATAAAAACAAATTCACAATTTAAAAGGCATTTTCCTATTCCAAAATCATTTCCTTTCTAAGAAAAGTATGTTTGTTTTTATAGTAGACGTGTGAAGAAAATTTCCTTTTGTTAGTTAGGAGTGTGAATTTACTTTCCACGCAAGCATAAATAGGAGTGTGATTTTTAATTTCAATCAAAAGAGTGGATTGATTTGATTTCTTTATTTTCAACAAAAGAGTTAATCAAGTAGTTTAGGACACATTTGTTTCTTTAGTCAAAGTTAAAATAGGACAATTAAACACCCCCATAAGCAGCCTTGTAGATCTACCATCATATATCTTACTATAGACAGCTTTGGACACCAGCCCTAGTTGATAAGACATCAATTGAATATTAATCAAATGAGGAGTTAAATGACACTCATCATTTTTGGCATTGTTGCTGGGGAAGCAAGGTGTTAGTAAGGTAATAATTATTGGTCTAGATTGAAAAATAGAAAACATTGTAAAACCCCATAAAATCCCATAAAAATTCAATAAATTGATGTATCATCCTAGATATTCTAAAGGGTGATTCATCTGACAATTTATAATAAGAACACAAGTTGACACTCCTTAAACATCTTTGAGTAGTGAACCAAAAGTTACAAGTGAAAACTATCTACAAGAATCTTCTCAAACTTAGATAGAAACCAGGACATTACCACAAGAAAGCCCCATAAGACAAATGTCTCAAGATCAATCTCTTGTAGGAAGACACTATTTAGAAATTGCCAAGGATTTAGAAGAAGCATTTCAAAAATCCATATCTAATAAAAAAATTGAAAATTTTAAACAACCCATAACTAATACCACAAATATTCAGTGGGAAGATCATCCAAGCTTTCAAACATCATCAAAAGAAGAAATGACTCTCCAAAAAAATGAACAACTTACACAACCAGAAAGGACTTTTTCCTTTCCTATTGTTGAAGATCCTAATGATCAAACCCCCATGAAAAATATTTTGCCAGCTAATCTACCAAATTTATGGTGAAGATCTATAGAATATCTTGATCAATTCCTATTTGAGTTGAAGGTGCTATGTTAAACCTATGACTACACAATAGATAGCTAGAAATTAAAACTATTTCCCTCTACACTTAAAGATGCAGCTATGAGATGGTTCATGGGTTTATCTAGCAATTCTGTTAGAACATGGGATGACATGGAAATAGAATTTTTGAACAAGTACCAAGATTACTGCTGATTGTGAGAAAGAAAAGATGATTTCCTTAAAATCAAATAGTTTGAGGATGAATCTTTAGAGGATTATTTGAATAGATTCATGTTCACTCATAAAAGAAGCAATTATCCACTCACTGAAGAAGTTTAAAAATTGGTTTTCTTGAAAGGTTTGGATGAAGATACTAGAGATGCCTTAAATCTGATGGGAGGTGGAGATATAAATAAGTTGGCTTTAGATCAAATTTCTAAGCTTCGTAATAACTACTCTCGAATGAAACTTGGAATTAGGAAAGGAAGGTATGGGAAATCTAATGAAGTGGGTAAGCTAATGGAAGAATTTGTTAATCTAAAGAAAAATATCCTGATTACACTATACAGTACTTTGGATGGCCTTCAAGATAAGGTAAATGAAACAAAACCCTTAGCAATCTACTGTTCTAAATGCAGATAGAAACACACCCTTAGAGACTACCCATAGATAGAACTAATGTTTCATCATGTGGGATCTATGATTCAATAGATCATGATACCAAACATTGCATCCTTCTACCTATTTTAAAGAATCAAATGAAAACACAAGTCCAGTCCAAAAAAAAAGTAAATTATATCTAGAGACAAAACATTGGCCCAAAAAACCAAGTTCAAGGATAGTTTATTGAAAGAAACCCAGTTAATCCATATGATCTATGGTAAAACCTTGAATCACTATGCTATAAAATTTTCATGTTATTAAAAATTGTGCTATTATCTATTTAAATATCATTATCCATAATTTTGTTTTCTTGAATGCAACCTATAGTGTAATGATTTTCTCAATGTTTAAATTTTTTGATCATAAGTGTTTCATTTAATCATAAACTCAAGTGACACATTCCTCTTATTTCATGAAAATCAAGCTTACATTAGAAATGTGGATTATTTTTATGTTTTTTCAAAAAATATTTTTTCTCTTAAAAGTGATACGCCTTACATGGTTTAAAGTCAAATAAAAAAAACATATCTGATTACAATTATGGTTATGATTAAAATAATGAATTAGAGGAAAATAATAGGGAAGATGGCATTGATAATATTAATTAAAATATGTTATGAATAATTTTTAGATATATCTATAATTATAAATCAATTCCAATAAATTTATTATCAAAATATTCCTTCTTATGAGGTACATTCATAATTTCCTCCTTCACTTGTAACTCATTTTTCTAATTTTTATAATCTTCCTTATTAAAATGTTATGTTCCAAAATGAATAAAAATATTCCATTTCTTGTCCATTTTATAATTTTTTTATTCCTCTAAATTATGATAATTTATTATTCCCTTATAAATATTTTTCAATATATCAACATGATTATAAATATTATATATTTCAAACATTTATATTTTTTCTAAAATTTTCCATAACGTTGTTAAACCTTCTTTGATTTATTATAATATTATATCCTCATCTACTTTTATTTCTATTCCTATGAAAAATCATAAAATAACCACTATGATGAATACTTTATATGATTTAAAACAAGTTAAGATTTTATTTTAATTGTCTCAAAAGCCAATTTATAGGGTCACTTCTAAAGATACACTTTTAAACCCTTCAGCTCATAATGTAAATATCTATCTTTTTCCAATTAGTCTTACTCCATCAATATTTTTTATTTAAGGTAAAAAGAGGCCATTATTATTATATTAGATCACTTAATGACCCATTTATAAATATTTTTTGTTGTGATAAACTATTCGTTAAAGTATTTCATATAAATTTGAATGGTTGTTCATCTGATTAGTTTAATGGTTTAGAATACCATGTGTGCAGTCTTTGATAATAAATATGATGATTTTATAGCTCATTTTAAAATAAACATTGATATAAATTTAATATAAAAATTATAACTCAAATTTTGAAAAAATATAATAGAAATATTAGTGAATATATGCATAAATGCAAGACCTTGATAGCTAGGATGAATTATCAACCCAAACGTAGAGAGAGTTTTTTCAAATAAACAATTTACTATTAATTGTAAAAAAAAAAAGTATCTTTAAAGAGTTACTAATATTTTATTAAATTTTAACATGTGTTTAGGCCTTTCAAGTTAATATCTTGGAAGAAAATATACTTAAATATGATTCCACTGCTCTAAGTATGTAAATTCTCAAAATAGATACTTTTTCAAGGATAAAAGCTATTACCATTAATTTCAATCTAAGAATGATGGTAAAACTACTACAATATGTATAATTTATGTGTTTATTTTGGATTAATGATTTTTTTTAAAATATAAAAAGTTTCAAAGCTAGAAACAATTATGATGACCTTTAATCTAGTAATGATGGTAAAAATACTATAATAAATAAAATTTGTGCCTTAATTTTTGTCAAAGTCATGTATAAAATTGATATTTTTAAATTTTTAAAGATATTAAATTTTTTATGTTTATTCATTGATTTTGATAACATGATGTTTTTGTGGTAAATTTTTTTTAGTTGCATCAAATTTACATATAATTTGCATTCCCCATCTAATAATATTAAAATATAAACATTGAAAAAACTTTGGTGTTAATGTCATTTCCATGATAAATGGATTTGTAGACAGATAAATTTAGTCAATATATTCTTGACATTTCTAGTCGTTAACATATTTTATACTTATTATTCAATTCCCCTTCATAATAATACTTTATCTATATCAAATCCTTGAAATTCATACAATTACTGAGAACATTTTCCAAACTTCCCTTATTTATTCTTATTCATCTATAATCTGTAGATACTTCACTTTCATTCTAGTTTTAGGAGCCTATGTTCATTCTATAGAATTTCACAGTAAGAAAATGCCAATGTTTTATGCACCTATCAACTAGTGTGAATTTGTCAACAATGCTCTATTGAATTGTCTTTAAAAATGACTCATTTCCTAAATACTTTCATGCATGCAAAAATAGTTCCATTTTTTGATAGAAATCTAAGATTATCCTATACGAGAACATCAATTGTTTCAATTTAAACCCTTGGTTACTCCAGATAAAAGAATTTGAAAAATGAATTTCAAAATCAATTATCTATTTAGAAAAATATATATTTTAATTATTTTGTAATAATATAGTCATCAGCCAGGTTAACATTGCTTTTTCACAGGTCAAGGCCAACCTTTTTCAAGCATTGTAATAAAATTAAATATTGACATTTCATATGATCTTCCAAAAAGGGATAAATACATTGTCCTAAGTTCCATTCATGTAATGTAGGGAACACCTAATTAATAAGGGGTTTTCTAAGGATAGCTTAACTATATCCCACTTACCCACTTATATCTCCCTAGGAATTTAATATTATTTATGCCCTTCTGTAGGATAGGGTTTTTATTTTTTAGCTTATATTCCAATACAAAAAATATCTACACATATATATTAAATATTTATACATGGGGAAACTGATCCAAATTTTTAGATTCAACACACAATCAACATTGATAGAGTCACATTAATAGAAAACAATACAATGTCACTTTGTCTAGCTATTGTGCACTTGTCCAAGAATAAAATGAAGCATTGTTTAAAATAAAAAATAAATTAACGTATTCATAGGTAGTTTTAGATAGAAAAATTTAGTGAATGAATAAGATGATTTGAATATATCAGTTTGTAAGGACATCTCTATAATTGTAACCCTAGTTTCTATTTTTTGTAATTTATGACTTACATAAACTTTTTATAGCACTTTATTTTTTATATTAGGTTATCTTATTTATATTCCCATATCATATTTCAATATTATGTTACTTTAGAGTTAGTTTCCATTTCTTAATTAATTCTGAATTAAGTGTAAACATTTTGGTGAACCCATTTTTAGAACAAAACATTGATTGCATTGCCTATTTATCTTTATCATATAGTTTTAATTTAATTCTAAAATTATTGACACTAAATAAATACCATATTAAACCTTGTATATTATCCATAACATAATAATTCAAATGTTTTGACATTGGATTAATCTGACTCTAAAAATGTTTGTCTAGTCACTTCAAATAAATATTGACACTGAGGCTCTTTATTCCAACTTCAAGTTGACTTTTTTGTATCATATACATGAAAATATTTCACTTTCTATTTTGGAATTCATTTTTTATTTTGGTTTGTATTATAAACTAAGTTATAATAGTTTTGAAACTAGTTGAGTATTGTTGTTGAATGGATACATAGTGTTCTATTTACAAACATCATTGGGTGATGTGTTTACTCTAATATTGATAGCCATAATACATAACTAAACATGTAATTTAGTTTTCACTTACCTCAAGGTATATCATAAATGCCTATGATCCCCATGTTTACAATAAAATGAATACATTTTATCAATTTGATTTTTGGTGCATTAGATAAGAGTGTATTTCCTATAGAAGTTACTCTCAAATTATACTTAAAACTAGGTTTAGTGAGATATGGGTATGGTCTTGCCTCCATATTTAGTTTTTTGAAATATTTAACCAATATTAATCAATAATTGAGTAATTATATTTGAGAGCCTATAATTATTTCAAGACCCTTATGTAAATCACCCTTTCCTCCTTTACTTTTGTTCATGTTGTCTTCTTAGATAGTAGATTTAATTATTTAATTTTATATATTTATCATGGATGTAGCACATGAATTTTATTATTATTTATTACACATAATCATTTATTTTCTAATAGCATCTAATGTTCCTCTGTAACATGTGATTCCTTATCCATTTCATGGGTTCAATGTTAAGAAATTAAAGAAACTCCTAATAATACTTCATCTCTTTCCCCTAATCCAACTACGTATCTTACCTCACCTTGTCCTCTAGTTTCACCTAGTTTTTGTTAAATATTCAATGATTAGGAAAAAATAAGGATTATGTCATGCATTTATCATATCAGAATGTCACTAGAATGAATTTTTATTCTAAGGAAACTATTATTATATTTAAATAATGTCCTTATAACTACAATTAATGTTTCATAATGTTTCAATATTCTTCTGTGGAAACCCTTAGAATGTATTTATAACTACAATGAATGCTTATTTTGAGGAAACCCTTATTCTATTTCAATCAAAGATAACCACTATAGATCAAACCATTTATGATCCTACCCTATCCAAGTTAGTTTTTGGATCCCAATCTTCCTGTATATGAAGTAAAAATTCATCCTAAATAACATTTGTGTACTTTTCATGAAACTTGTCTAGATAAGCTAGATAATGATAGATTGCTGACCAAGATATTTCTAAGAAGTGTCAAGGATTATGATCTTATGAGGTTCTATTATCATCTCTCTAATCAATTACAACTTTAAATCCTTTATAAGATCATTTTTATCACATCTTTCTATTAATATTATTGATAATTTATCCTATTCTTAAGTTTGAAAGATCAAACAATATCCAAATGAGATACATGTTATGTTTTAAGATATAATGAAATGTTTTCCAAAATGTGAAATCAAATGGTTGATAATGAGATTTATTATAAATTTACTCAAAGCTTTATTACTCCTCTTGAAGAGTGTTCCATGTTTAATTAGTCTAAATAATTTTATGAGCAATGTCATACAGTTAAAGAATGTGACATCAAATTGATTACAATGAACAAAATCAAATATAACTCTAATATTACTTATAAATTTACCTTCAAGTTTCAAAACAAGACTAATTATAATGGAAAAGCTAATGATTGAAAAAATGAGGCTAAAGTTACAATAAATGTTATTTCACAACCACCACCTAAAATTCAAATATAAGCTCCACCAAGGAGGGAATTATAAATCCTACCTTCACCTCCTCATGAGATACTATAAAATCTTATTTAATGACATGCAATTACACTTCTTATACCATTTAAAATAGATCCATCTATACCTCCACCTAGAATTTATAATGGAGATGCATTTTTTGACTATCATAGATTTGTGGGGAATTTTAATAATGGATGTATGAAGCTTAGGAATAAAATTTAAGACATCATTGATGAGAATATTATTTACATTGGTACACCTACTGAAGAGGCTAGGTTTTAATAAAATGAGAATGCAAAGATAAAAATGTATAAATATCCTTTTCTTGTTCATTTGTCAAAGGATAATAAGATTCTTTTTGAATTGAGTTATGCATATAATTCAAGTAATCCTTTATATTTATAGGTTCATCCACTTAATATCATAATTGGTATATTTACAACTAAGATATCTTCACGCCCCTCTATTACATTTGACAATTCTATTTATTTTATGATGACTCTAGTAAAAATTAATTAATAAATACAACATATGTTGGCTTGTAACCTATTCATAGCATTATGTTAGATAATGGATAAAGTGAAAATAGGTACACTATAACTCTTTTAAATTCTCTTAGCTATACATAAAAGGATATACATAATGAGTTGTGAAGAAATTTTATGGCCATGCACAAGACACTCTTAGATACTTTATTTTGCATCTTCAAGTAGGACCCCTCATATATGCCACTTCTTTATTAATGTTACCTATTACATGTGTCTTTGATATTTTATTTGGATTACCTTTGGTATATAAAACTAGACTAATTCCTTATATAGTTTTGAATCATATAAATTATATTCATTCTAATCATGTAGTTAAAATTCTAGGCATTTAATACGAATATCCAACGAAACCTAGGGAACTTACTCCTATTACACAATAGTTGTTGATAAAATTATTGATCAAAGTTTTAATGTGATATTATATACTACTATTAAGGATAATGATTCACATTCAAAGAAACATAATTAAAAATATTTTTTCACTTTTTTCATGAACATGAGAATATTTAAATTTCTTTACCTAATAATGAGCATAAGGATATTTCATTTCTTCAATTTATTGTTTAGCATAACATGATTAGACCTGAGAATTATTATTTTGGAAAGAAAATAAATATTTCTACTCACACACAAGTACATGTTTTTCAAAAGGCTACTACATAGGTACATGTTACTTAGAGAGCTCCTACACATGTACATGTTTTTATATCATCTCCTCTCATACATGACCATATAGATTTGGAAAAATATATGAACAATGATTTATAATGTTACTTTACAACATGTGGTTCTTCAAATTTAATGTGTAACTACTCATATTACACAAAATATTTATAATTATTCTCAAGTGATGGGTATATATTTGAGCATCTTAATGTTGAGATAATTTATTTGCCACATTCTAGCATTCCATCATAATCTTTAAGTTTGGATGAGAAATTTTATTATATTCCTTGCGTAATAACCACTTGTACGTAGCTTATTTATTACTCACTTTTTATTTTTTATTCTTATGCACCCATTCTAACTTCTTCTAACCCTTGGATTTGTCTTTAAATTTTGGGGCATTTTCTCCTTTGTTTACTTAAACCCCATTTTAACAACCTAAAATAATCATGTTACTAGGTTTTCAATATATATAAATTTATAAACAACTCATTTACTTATTATTTCAAAATTATAAGTGCTATAATATCTTATATGTAATTTCATACTCACATTTATTTTTATATGAATTTACAAGGCCAAAATTGCCATAGTTTCCATAATAAATTTACATTCGAAACATCTCATATGACTTCATCCTTGCATGCTTTTCTTCATCACCATGTTCATGTTTGTTCATTTTTATATATTCATTTTGAAACCATTTTATTTTTATATATTCATCAAATTTTAAATTATGCATGCTGCTCTTTTCAAATATGTAAAACTACAAGAAAAACATATATTCTAAAAATAATTTTTTTTCTAAATATTAAATATTAGGACATGTAGGCATATTTTCATATTTTTGGATATGTCTTTACTTATGTTATCTATCATTATATTTTAGTAAACCACATATTTTAAATGCATAATGTTTCTCACAGGGTATCTGAGTGGACACCAAGACAAATTTTACAATGCAAAAAATATTCATGCACATTAAAAGCCTTCTTGATCAGAAATTTTTATATGTAAAAAAATGGATAAAGTCATAACAATAATTTATTGACACATTATACACTTTTCCCCTCTTACACACCTATCCTTATGCATATTCACTCTCTATTTTTGAACTATAACATAGTCACATGGACTTCTCACAGT
This sequence comes from Torreya grandis, assembly GCA_037957365.1. NCBI lineage: Eukaryota > Viridiplantae > Streptophyta > Pinopsida > Cupressales > Taxaceae > Torreya > Torreya grandis. The sequence goes on along the minus strand of JARHVA010002360.1, from coordinate 2,357,314 downwards.
TTTTTCACACATAATAAAATGCACATTTATATTTCAGCCAAATTTTTAAGCTAACACATACATTTAAATCATCTCAATGTTTTTCATTAATATCACCTGAAAATCATTCTTAGTTGGGGGTATGCATAAATAACTTCTAGGTTATATTCATCCAAAATATATTTTCCATGTCGAGCTATAAATGAAATTACATGATTTAATTTTGAGATTCTATCTTCACATATGTCTTGGTGAACATGCTACTTAGTAAAAATAAAAAAATAGATATAAATGCTTAACCTATTTTAGCTTAATTTATTGGATGTTGCTTCCATAAACTTATTTCATTTTCATAACATGATTCAAACTTATTTTCTTATTATATGCATCCCTTGGCCTTTTGTATGTTCAACATACACCATGCATGTATGTAAAAATCATGACTTGGTCCATGGCCATTGGGCCTTCCATGCTTTTTTCACATGTTCATGTCCCTTGTATTCAACCTTTGGGCACAATGTCTGGCACATATATAAATATATATAATTTATTAAATATTTTATATGTCCCTTGTATGTGGCCTCTAAGCCTTTTTTCATGAAAATTATGTGACTTTACTTACATTTTTTGCTCTTTGGGTAATATGGTAAAATGATTATTTTCATGCACTACTATGTATTTATATATTTATCCATGGTCCCATGATATGTATCATGCACATATTATCTATGTGTTTCAATGCTTCACTTTATAATATATTATGTTTGTAATACATATGTGACAAACATAATTTTTACATTCTTCATTCATTAATATAATTATATATCATGCATACATGATGCAAATCAAATACACATTTTTTAAAAATTATTCAATGTTACATATACAAAGTTTTAATAAAAAATCAATATATGTAAATAATATAATATGCTTATCTCTCTTTCAAAAATGCTCTCACTTTCTCTTTTAAGATAAGTGATTTATTGTAAATATCTATTATCTCAAAATGTAGGCATCACAATGTGATTTTAAAATAATGCATTTTTTAATTGGCATTTAACAATGTGCAAAAATTATAACTTTTAGATTATAGGGGAATTTAGCTTTCTTATGCTCTCCACTAATCTAGTTAGTTGAGCACAAAAACACATGTGCAAATTCAATTACAAGTCTTCAAGGTTTTATTCAAAAGATCAAAATTGGCTCTCTATAAAGTATATGGGGCATGATATGTATTCATGACCACATAGATAATTTCAAAAAATCAAATTTTATATATTTAAAATTAAATATAAAGTTTTTAGGAATTTAATATTAGAATATAATTCCATTCCTAGAGGTGTGATTTTTATTTCAAAATTCAACCACAATTGAGCTTATTGATGCTCCACGCATTGGTTACACTTTAGTGAGACATATGTCGGATCCCAACTCTTCTCTTTCAATTCAAAAATTGGTTTGTATGAGATTTTAGTGATGCTCAATGTTTTGGTTTCTCTTTAGTCAACCACTTTATTAGTTCCTATATGTTCACACATTAAATAAATTACACTATGAAGGTTAGATCATATACCTTTTAATGTAAACATTTACATTGTTTAATCAAATTGAGACTTGATCACTCTCCATTCAACACTTCTCTGTATACCTCAAAAACAAGGTATGCACATCTCCATAATAAATACAAAGTGTGAATAAAATTCAAGAATCACATTTACTTTTTTCCAATAATTTATGTGTCACTATAACAAATGGGAGGTAAATATAGACATAAATTTAATCAATAAATGGTTGACATTGTTGGTCTTTGGCGTATTTTACCTTACCTAGCCAACTCACTATTATACTAAACATTTCTCTCTACGAATGTCTTAAAATTATAGAAATTATTGAGAATATCTTCCAAATATTAAAATTTATTTCTACTCACCCCTAATCAATAGATACTTCAATTTCATTCCAATTTCAAAATCCTTTGTCCATTTTAGTCAAGTGTTCACTATGCACATAGGGAGACATTCTGAACATGCCCACTATTATGGAATTGTCTACAATGCTCTAATGTTTAGTTTTTCAAACCTGCACACTTCTTCATAGCTCTTCCTCCTCAAAAAATAGGTGAGTTATTTGAAAAAATTCAAAGATTCTCATATAAGATGGCATCAAGTGTCTGACTTGAAACCTGTAGTTACTCTATCTAACAATATAATGTAAAAATAATTTTAAAAGAATTTATATACTCAACAAATATCCCTAATTTATTTATGTTGAAGTAATATTATAATTGGATAAATTAACATTATATATTTGAACATCAAGGCCATCCTTTTTCAAC
>JARHVA010002360.1:2320000-2347500 GCA_037957365.1 Torreya grandis | reverse complement strand
AAAAAAATAAATGGAAAAAGAAACATATTATTTAAAAAGTTTTGATATTAGTACTAGTGTCAGAACTAAAGGCATATTTAGAATATTATTGAATTATTAGTAGTCTAACTTTTTAAAAACTCTCAAAAATAAATATTAATTTATCATGAATCAATTATACTTAATACAAATAAATTACATCCATCTATTTTATTTGTAATTAGTCAAAATTATTTCCAAACAAGGTTATTTTTTTTTTTTTTTTGAATAATTTAGACCAATGTAAACTTATAAATGGATTAAGTTCAATTAGAATATTTGAAATAAATTAGTTTATTTATCAATAAAATTCACCTCTTTAATGTATTTATAATGAGACCAAAATCTTTCTAATTTAAAATAATTCATTTGAAATAAACTTGACTATTTATTAAAACAAACTAAAATATATAAAAATATTTGATGCTTTAATAGTTCATTATCAAAATCATATAGTTTTAAGGAAATTATCTATGTTTCAGATCACTCCCATGATCCTTCATTAGGAGATAATTTTTTTGAAAACTATTTCCTAATGAAGGATCACAGGAGTGATCCCACATGCAGAGAAAGGAGAAATTTTCACAGAGTTTTCCAAAAAACTATATTATTTAAAATATATTTGAAATAAATTGGATTATATTAGAAATTATTTTAAAATATTTGAGATTAAATTTTAACATAAATAATTTAGACTTATAATAAATAAACCATATACATCTAATCTATTTTTAATTATTCCAAATTATTTACAACTACCTCTATGATGTAGAAAAAGAGGTCAAACTTCTGAAGACCATAACTTTTTATCCATATTTCTGTTTGAGCCCATCTCTACTCTAAAATCACTAGATCAAAAATTTCAATACTTTTATAACATTCCATTATGTTTAAGGGATGATTTTCATATTTTGGGAGATAAAACATGACCATCTAAGCGTTTGAAATTTTTGTTTAATTTTATTTTTGAGTTTTTTTCTAAATTTAAAATTTATGTATTTTTGAAACCAAACTTAAAATTTAGTTTAAATTCATATGATAGGTTAATTTTAGATTTTACTTTACTTTTGTATATTTTTAGAGATACACACTTTTTTCATGTGAAAGTTTTACTAAAAAAACATCTACTAAAAATAACAAATCAATTTTTATTTATTTTTAGAGTTTAAATTTTGCATGTTGACTCCAATTTTAAGTTGAAGCCTATTTATTCACGGTTTTTAATTATTTGAATTATTCAACATGAATTAATACTATTTATTATTTATAATCTTCTCCTATTGGTAATTTTATTATCTTGATAGTATTATGGTTCATTATTTGGTGTCAAAGCAAGTTCAAATCAAGAATGTGTAAGAGATGGTGAGAAGATGAGGAGGAATTGCTTAGATGAACCGTATTATACAATAGATATAGAGGTAATTAGAATAATTAAACTAGATTATTATGAATCAAATATAATGGAGAGAATAAGATGATGTATAAGATGACACAGAAGATGAAGAATAAATTTCATAAGAGGAGCAACAAGAATAACCACCATCAATGAAAGAGATACAGTTAGATATTTAGAAGGAAAGAAAAAATAAATCAAGGTTGGTTTTAGATCATGGTGGAATTTTAAAACAAAAGGAGTTGATGTATTGAATGAACATGAATTTATTCGAGTGTAGAATTATGAGATAAGATAAGAAGGTAAATTTTACAAGTATGAAATTGAAGGGTCATGTAATGATTTGGTGGGATCACTAGTACAAACAAAGATAAAGTAAAGGTAAAGATATGATTAATTCACAAATAAACATGGAGTATAAGCTGAGGGAAAAAATTCTTCGTATGGATTATAAATAAACCCTAAATAAAACATTTCAAATTTTGATATAAAAAGAATCATAGTATACAAGAGTATACATATCAGTTTTACAAACTTTCCATAAGTGTGGAGAATGATGAGATATAAGAGAAAATTGTTGCAAGGTATGTAAATGGTTTGAATTTTCCTATTTAGGATAAATTAAACATGCATAGAATAATTTTCATGGAGGAAGCTTATCATTTAGCTTTGAAGGAAGAAGAAAAAAAAATAGATAGAATTTTAAAATAACATCTATTGGGACAAGAAGAGGATAATCTCCTCCAATAAGGGGATGAGGTAGATTTAATAAAAATATAGGTGGGTTTAATACTACTAGAGATAAATCATCACACCATATATAAAGATAAGAAGATAACATACAAGGGTTTCAAAACTATCAAAGAGGAAGAGGATTTTAGAGATGATGAATTTATAATGGTGGTAGAGGATGGTTTTGAAATAAACGTAGGTATTATGTTTTTTTATAGATTTAGAGAATAAGGCCATAGAGTGTTTGAGTTTCCATACTACCGAAATCAAGATAGGAGACAAGAGGATTATCAAAGAGTGAAATTAGTTAAAGCTGAAATAGAAGAGTAAAATACTGATGTTGCAATAGTGGATATTGGATAAAATATCATTATAATAAGAAAAATTATTTCTCCAAGGAAACAACATGTGTAGGATAATAAAGGTGGTGATGCATTGTTACAAATGAATATATTTCAAATAAGGTATACTTTAGGATGTAAGATATACAAGGTAATTATAGATGGTGGTAGTTATGAAAATATGGTTTCTAAAGATATGATTGAGAAACTAGGTTTTCAATGTGAAAAACATCCTACTCATTATTAGATTTTATTATTTAATAAAGAGAATAAAGTTATAGTAGATAAAAGGTGCTTAATCAAGTTTTATATAGGTAAAACTTACAAGGATGAAATATGATATGATTCTATACAAATGAATGCATTTCATGTGTTATTGAGAAGATCATGACATTTTTATTGGAAAGTAGTTCATGATGGAGAAAAAACACATTGTTTATAGAAAGGTGATGTGAAGGTAGTTTTTTTTAGCTCTTAAATAATAAGGGTAGGCTGAAATAGTGATAACTACAAAATAATTTGTCAAAGACATGAATATGACATGTTTATACTATGCATTAGTAGTGAAGAAAGAAGACACAAAACTGGTTAAAATGGTAGAAGTAGGGTTGAAAGAATTTATAGATTTTATAATTGATCAGTTACCAAATAGTTTACCATAAAAGAGAGATATTTATCAACCTATTTAATTATTTCTAAGATCAAATCTACCGAATAAATAAGATTATAGGATGAGTCCAATAGAACATATAAAATTGAATAAGCAAGTTACTATGTTAGTGAGGAATGGTGTAGTAAGGAAGAGCATGAGTCCATGTGAAAAACTAGCATTGCTAACTCTAAATAAAGATTGAGGTTGGAGTATATGTGTTAAAATTATATAAATAAATAAATAAAATTACATTCAATTATAGATTTCCTATACCTCATTTAGATAACATGATCAACATTGTTAGAGGAGGAAAATATTTTACCAAGATTAATCTAAGGAATTATTACTATAAGATTCAAATTCATGAAAAAGATTAGTTTAAAATAAAATTTAAGACTAGATATGGTTAATATGAGTGTATGTTGATGCCATTCATGGTATCTAATGCATCCAACACATTTATGAGAGTGATGAACCTAGTGTTATGAGAATACAATGGTAATTTTATGGTTATTTATTTTGATGATATTTTAATATTTAGCTAGTCTAAAGAAGAGCACTTATAACATTTGAGAATGGTATTAAATTTCTTTTTTTTTAAAATTCTATGTGAATTTTAAGAAGTATAGGTTTATACAAAATAGTTTGATATTTTTGGGATTTGTACTTTCAACAGATGGTGTAAGAATAGATGAATAAAAATTAAAGGAAATTCTTGAGTGGACTATCCCAAAGAACATCATAGAGGTAATAAGTTTCCATTGTTTAACAAATTTTTATAGAAAATTTATTAAGAATTCTAGTAGTCTTTTTGCACTAATAACAAATTTTATGAGAGGAAAAAAAGTGCATAGACAAGGTCAACAACATAAAACTTTGAGTTGATGAAAAATAAAATCATATAAAAGCCTATTTTAGCATTACATATAGTAGGTAAGTGTTTGAGGTTGATTGTGATGCTTCATTTTAGAAATAATTATTGTGTTGATTTAAGAAGGGAAGCCAATAGTATATTTTAGTGAGAAATTAAATTAGTTAAGAACAAAGTATTCTATGTATGATGTTAAATTTTACGCAATTGTACAAGAATCAAGACATAGAAGCATTCCCTAGTACCTAAGGAGTTTATCCTATTTATTTATCACGAGACTTCTAATTATGTGAACACTCAAAAGAAGTTAATTAATAAGCATGCAAAGTGAGGGTCATCATTGTAGGGTTATAATTTTGTGTTGAAAAACAAATTATAAAAATGGAATCAAGTAGTTGATGATTTGAACAAGTTAGTGGGGTTGATAACTACTATGGTGAGTGAAGTAGTTGGATTTGAATTTATTAAAGAAGTATATGATACTATTCTATATTTTTTCAAGATATTTGAGGAATGGAGGAATCCATTGACATGTTATAAAATTAATTTTTATGAATATTATATTATGTAGGATGGTTATCTCTCAAAAGGGATACAATTATGTATTCCAATTGGGTCTCTAAGAGATAATATTATAAGAGAATTGCATATTGGTGGTTTCACTAGATATTTTGGTAAGATAAAGACAATAAATTTGGTAAAGGAGAAGTATTTTTGGATAAATATGAAGAGAGATGTGATAATATATGCTTCAAGGTGTAGGATATGTGAGGTGGTAAAAGTACATGCACAGAATATAGATCTATACATGCCATTATCGGTTCTAAAAAAACCATGGACAAATTTGGGTATGGATTTTCTATTGGGATTACCAAAAATAAAGATAGATAATGATTAAATTTTTGTTATTGTATACATGTTTTATAATATGGTTAATTATATTACTTGTAAAAAAACTAATGATGCCACTAAAGTTGTAGAAATATTTTTTAAGGATATTATGAGATTGCATGGTGTTCTAAAAATTATTACATCAGATAGAGACATGAATGTTTTAGATCATTTTTGGAGGAATTTGTGGAGGAAGATGGTTAATAATATAAAATATATTAATACATGCCATCTCCAAATAGATGGACAAACAAAATTTGTAAAAATGAGCTTGGGAAATTTGTTGAGATGCATAGTGGGAGAGAAGCCCAAGCAATGGGAATTAGCTTTACTAAAACTGAGTTTGTACATAATATTTTATTGAATATATCAATAGTTAAATCATCATTATAGATTATTTATGGAATAAATCCTATGAGTGTCTTGTATTGTGTACAATTACCAATTTTATATAATGAGTTAGTTATGATGCACAAGTGTTTGGAGAACATATACAATAGTTACAAGAAGAAGTAAGAAGAAAAATATAAGAAAGTAATGATAAGTATAAATCAGCAACAAATTTTAGAAGAAGGTAAAAAAATATTTTAATAAGGAGATTTAATGATGGTTTACTTTAGGAAAAATAGATTTTGGAAAGACACATATAATATGTTAAAGTACAAGAAAATTGGACCATGCAGAATTGTGAAGAAAATCAATGACAATGCTTATGAGGCGAGTTTACCATAGAATTTTGATATCTCTATAGTATTTAATATTTTATATTAATATTATTTTCATGAATAACATGGTGAAGAAGATGAAGCAATAGGTGCCAAAGATGAATAAGGAAAACATAGTCCATGTTTTGGATATGAAGAAAATAAACACAAGACAAGAAAGTTATGATAGGTATTTAGTACGATGGGAAGGATTACAGTAGGAACATAACACATGGATTTCATAATGGGATTTTAATAAGAATGATAGTAACAAATTATGATAATACAATTAAATCAAATCACAAGAGCTGAGTTATTTTCAACCAAAGGAGAATGATTCAAAAAAAGAGGTCAAACTTTTGAAGGCCATAAATTTTGATGCGTATCTCCATTTCAGCTCATCTTCACTCCAAAATGCCTTGATCAAAAACTTCAATGTAGACATAACTAGTATTTTTCTTTTTGGGACTTTTTATATATTTTCTTAGAGGCCAAATATGACCATCTAAGGGTCCAAAATTTCTATTTTATGTTATTTTTGGGTTTTTTCTAGATTTATAAATGATTTATTTTTAGAACCAAAATTAAAATTTGGTTGAATTTTTTTTGATATGTTAATTTTATAGTGTAATTTATTTTTTGAGATTTTTAGAGCTATGCTTGCTTAAATGTGAAAGTTATTAAAAAAATAGTTGCTAAAAATAGCCGGTTTAGTTTTATTTATTCTTAGAGTATTTAATTTTGAATGTTAAATCCAATTTTGAGTTGAACCTTATTTATGCATGTTTTTTAATTATTTTAATTATTTAATACATTGTTTTCTATTGTGTTTTATCTGACATTATTGTTTATCTGACATTGTGAAATCCATGTCTTGAAGTAGTCTCAAATGATTATTGTTTATCATTGACCAAAGGCCAACACAAAAACATATTGTATTAAGAACTTTTTTATTTCTTCTAAATGTTCTTAAATTTATAAATACATGTTTTATGTAATAGAATATGATTTTATTCCCTTTAGTTATATTTACATATTTTTTGTTTTGTGTCAACAAATAATAAATCATCCAAACCTAAAATCAACATTTTCTTAAATTTGGCTTTAGACCATCCTTTGAAATGTTTATAATTTACTAAAAATGGAAATAATCAATTTTTATATTATATTTTTATAAATATAGATTGTAAATTCTCATGAAAAATGTTTTACATTTTGGTTAGATCATTAATTATGAATAAATGTGCCCTAAATAACATGAAATTCAAGTTCTTGATAAAGATTTTTGAAAAATTAAATTCATCATTATTGATGAGATATGCACAATATAGGTATAATAAAAATGTGATAGATTTTAATATGATCCTTATAACGTATGCGAAATTTAAATTCTTTATATAAAGGTATTGTATTTGAATAAAATCATAATATTATTATAGGAAGAATAATGAGAGGAGTACAAACTATCTAAGTAATATGTGCCTTAGGTAAAACATCATAAAAATACAAGTCCTTACTAACAACTGAAGGAGGAATAATTAGATTTATGGGAGGTAAGAATGCATCATCTAGATCACCATCAAGAAGTATGTCCTCACAAAATGAAGAGGAATCACAATTCATGTCACTAGTAAAGAATGAACCCTCATTAGACTAATCATAAGAAATACATGACATATTAACTAAAATAATTTCCATAATAAGTGGATCATAATTTTCAATAAGTGTACTCTCACTAGAACTAGTAGAATCCTCTGAAGTGATAACATGTGCTAGCTCAAAATATTGCATAGGAACGAAGGTAGGTTATATTAATAAACATCCCAAGTCTAGAATAAATTAATCCCATAGAGGGGGTTGAATAAAAAATTACTTAAAAAATATAGATTGGCATCCATAGGGACACTTGACTTCATATTAAATCATTTATTGTACCCACCTAAGCTACACTTAAGGGGTGTATTGGTGTAGGATATTACTTTCCTACTCTTTAGCTTACTTAGGTATTATTAATTGGATATGTTTATCCCACTTTCATCAGGATGATGGGTTTATGCCTTACATCCACCTATATTTGGAAATTTAGTCACATATGGATGGGATGGTTAGTATTCTCCTATATTCTACCTATTTATATATCTCTATAGTAAACTATTTGATATATAAGAGAGTGGATAATAGATAATTTATTCTTTGTGTATAATACATTAGCTTCATGGCTATGATAATGGATTGATGGAGAGATATTGGTTGAAGAGCCTTATTAACTTTATTATGATGTTAGAATGGTCTCTAACTACCATTTTTCATATTATTTGTCTAATCCTTAGCTAAGTAGTGTTTGATTCAAAAAATTATTTCACTGTTGGAAAGAGGATTTCAATAGGTTTCCATAAAATGGTCATACTAAAAATAATGATCACTATCCAAGGATATATTAGGCTCTAATACCATGAAAATAACATCAACAAGATATTTCCAAGACCATGATCTAAAGCATTAATATCAAAAGCATCACATTAAGAGTTGTAATAAATATAAAAATGATATGAAAAGATAAAGGCAATATCATATAAAGTCAATAAAATAAATTCTATATGTTACAAAGGAGAATCTTTTGATAGATAGGCAAGGATAAAGAAGAAGTAATTCAAAACAACCAATGTGGGATAAATCCACAAAAGGACAAACTAGGAAATGTAAAAAGACTATATATAGAAGCTAGCAAACATGATAACTAATTCTAACAAAATTGAAATTAGAGGTACTTTTGTTATTATTTTAGGAAACATATTCCTAAAGAGTGTCATAATAAAATACATGGAACTACTTATGAAGACCCATAAAATAAACTAAAATAATTTTTTCAACGAGGTTGTGAATACATATTATATTTTTTAGACCCATAAAAATAATTCAAATATTTTTTTTCAGGAGGTTGTGAATATATTTTATAACTTGTAGTTTAAGATGGTCTGATATAAATGTTTGAAAAAATATGAAAGTATACACTAACAACTATAACAACTTAAGATAATTGTATCTGATGAGGAGTTTTAAACACAATGGCCCAACTTATTTCGACATTTATATTATTATATAATTTTTAAACTTAAACATAAACTTAATTCAAGATGACATGTTTAAGGATTCAAACATAAAATTGGTTAATATTATAGTTGTCATCAAACAATAAAACATAAATAATCCCTTGGAAAATATTCTCTATTAGTGTCTCAAAGATCCTAAAACATGTCTTAGAACAACAAGGGGCTAAATTAGATGCACATGATCATAATAATTTTTATGACATTAAAACTTAACTCAAATATTGATGAAACGAACCTTATGATTTTAAACTAGATATACGAAGTTTCACTTACATATTAATCCCTAGTGTTGTTTGAATCTAAAGTCTAGATATGGGGAATATAAGGTTAAAGTGGAAGAGATGTCCTAAGGCATAAGTAGGTTGACTATCTCTAAAACTAGGTAATCATTTGCAAAACTTAAACATAATATATACTAAAATTTATTATACTGAGATTACAAAGATATAAAGTAAAACTATGTTAGATATTGAAATAACAATGAAAACAAGATACTTAGCTATTTTTAATGCTCATACAGATATGTAATTGAAATAAGAATGAATTGGATAATATCTTTATTTTGGAAAAATCACCTTATTCTATAAATTATGCCTTTGTATTTGTGGACACTTGCAACAACCTAGGATATTTACATCAATGTTACAGTCTGACTTGGATGCAAGTGTCTAACATAGAATATCTAATTAAAATGGATGTGACCAACTAGATGCTTATAGGTTTTTTTTCACCTTCACTCTGGTTCATTTATATTTGGGTCATGGACTATTACTCCTTTTCAAATATCGAAACCTTAGTTATTCACATTCATATTGGCTAGAATAAAAATGGGTTATTGGGTACACAACATCAAATTACCCCTAATATACCTCTATTAATGAGTTATTCCAATATATCCTATACTATAAAGAGGGAATCACAGTTATGTAGTTATCCTCTACATGTTGGATTGTGTGTGAATCATGTGATGTGTGATATGTATTTAGGAGAAAATATGGAATATTCTTATCACTTGAGTATTTGATAGAAGGTTTTTGATAAGCTACCTTGGTATATTTAGGTCTTTACCAAGTGAGGAATGAATGAGGTTCAATCTTATATTTATCCCTAACCTATTAGATAATAAATTGTAATAAAACACTTAGGGTGACCTTTAGGATACATTATATTTATAAATTGAATGACTTTAGGCAACAATAATATTACATCAAGAATGGAAACTTACATCAATATAGGCATCTAACTGGGACATAAGTGTTCAAGAATTAGATAAGTAGGTACATGTCCAAAACATGCAGAGGTGGAATTTAAGTAGGTTTATAACATTTTGAGTAAGATATAAGGACTAGGTCATTAAAATGTATAGGATGGACTAAGAGATAATAAATTAAGAACAAAGAGATATTTTATTTGATCCTTCTAATAATGGAAGAGGTCTATAATAACAAGGTATATCCATGATATATATTTTCCAAGTGTATAAAATTGAAGTGCTATATAATCAAGAAATAGTGTCTTAAAATGCATACTCAAATTTTTGTTGAAATTCATAAGAAAAATATCTAAGAATATTAGAATAGGGTATCAATATTTCCATAGCCTTCTAAATGTAATTCAATATATAATCTTATTTATGGAGTCATTTCAAACAAAATCATATTAATATATTGATAATAATTTGGGTATGCACAACACATGAAAAATATAACAACACTAGCCAAAGTATTAGTAATTATTGGAAATATTTGAGGTATATAAAAATTTTATGAGCTTAACTCAACCTATGAATAATCATATATCAAAATTCAAGTATATGTAACATTTAATTGAAATGAGTCAAATTAGATCAATACAATATCATAATATTTTAGGGACTTCAATCAACTAAACCATATCAATATTTATTCTTGACTCATATGGATAATGAAAACTAGTGAACAAACCTTACAGTTCTCAAAGATTAAATAATAGTACCAATATAGAATCACCAAACTTCAATTATCGATTAAATAAGAATGTATTATACTAATACTTATCAACAAGGTGTAAAAATTGATTTTAATTTAAATTTTTTAATCCCTCTTACAATAAGGATGTGTGATCTAATGTTATATCAAATATAATTCAGTAAACTCCACACCAGATCTGAATACTTAAAGAATTAATCAAAATAGTTCCTTATATATATTCACCCATCTAACAAGGAACACTATAATCCTAATAAAAGATACATTATTAGGAGTAGACATTAGTGTCATTAACAAAATTATGTATCATATCGAACCATATAAACTATGATTGAAAATAATTGAATAACATATGCATCTCTTGTTCTGAGTGTACAAGTGTAGGGTAGGTTAGGGGTCAAAGAAGTTTTCTAATATTTATCACATCCAAGATGATTTACTATATTTTAATATCTTATCCACTCAGTTTACATTGATTTTAGGTGGAAACCTTCTCATAATCATATTTTATATGAAGGATTCTAGTGTATTGCAAAAGATACACCACGAACCCTTACTTAAATAACACATAACGAATTCCATCCTCTCCAACCATGTTAAAAATAAGTTATTATCCATAATCATACATTAAAACATTTTAATATTTTGTTGTTGTTTTAGAATTGACACATTTTAAAAAGATTGAGGGGTCCTTATAATTTCACTCTAAAAAAATCTCATTTTTTTAAAACTCTCAAATTAACACTTGTCTAATGAAAAAGTAAAGACATATATTTATTGTAAGAAGAATAGAGAAGCCACAAAATTTCTATAAAATAGTGGTATCTTACTCCTTAGAGGCTTAAAGCATGTTTTGTATATGTTTTAGATATTTTGTGGCTTTTGATAACTTTTACCTCTAAGAAAATACTTTTCCACTCACCACAGGAGGTGTGGGCATACTATCAAAGGAAGAATTTGTGGCTTTTGATAACTTTTACCTCCAAGAAAATATTTTTCCATTCACCACAAGAGGTGTGGACATACTATCAAAGGAAGAATTCCATCAAAAAATTATATATACATATATATATATATATATATATATATATATATATATATATATAAAGGATATTGAATCATGACATTGTTATTGGGAAAATTATTATACAATAAAACATGCCAATTAAATACAACCAGTCAGACTTCAAATATAAGGTATTTATTTATAATAATCTATTAATAAAATAAATGGTATATGAATAATAACAATAGGATAACAATAATGGATATGAAATATACCATTTATATAAATTAATTAACAAAATTGTGATTGATCATATTGTTTTTCATCTTTGGATTAGATATTGATGTTATAATTGTTAACATGAATATCTAATTCAACACCGTTGTTTTTATTATTTTTTACATTTTCAATCTATACCATCCATAATGAAAAATTAAATTCTAATTCATTTAAATAAATCATGATTAAACATTTAAAATAAATATAATTAATATATTCTTGTATATTTAATTTTATAATTATACATTTAGAGAAATGGACATTTACCTTTTTTTATATTTTGTAGTTTGTACATAAACACTCCATTGAACACTTTATTCCTTGTTACCTAAAATTTATTAAATGTTTCTTGTTTTAGAGCTATACATATGGTTGTTATAGTGGAGGCGAAAAATTGTAGAGATGTACCATGCATTATTTTAGAGAAGTCATAAATAAATAGAAAAATAAATATTGTATTAGTATTATAAATACAAATAGTTGATAAATAGCATAATTATATAAATATTTAATGATATGTATAGATAAATAATAAAATGATATAAACACTTAATGATTTGTATAAATATGCATGATATTATCTTACCTTATTGCACTTTTGATGTGTCATGTGCATTCATTTAGGTTTTTATTATTGTATTATGTAAATTCACAAATAGCCATGAGTGTTACACACTATAATTTATTTAAGAATTTTTTTTTTCAAAATTATGTGCATTTGGGAAATATAAAAGTTTAAAATGTTATGCACCTGGTATTGATTAATATGGTTATTTTGATATTGGTGCCTCTACATTTTCCATAAAAGTTTGAAACAATACATGAAATATGGTTTTCTTTTTAGTTTTGTAATTTAAACCCAATTCCTTTTCAATTATGTATAAGCACGCACCAATCTAACACTTGTATATATTCTTAAGACACCACATGAATTTGAATTGTTGATAATAAATCTTAATCTTTCATAGAAAAAGTTATCTATATAATTTACAAAGGACCTTCCCATTTTTTATGAGTTCATCATATGAAATGTTGGTATGTATTTAGTTATGTCTTCCTCAAATTAAGATTATTTTGAGTAGATAAATAAATATTCAAGCTGAAGATTTTTGTAATCCTGAGAAAACTTTGTCCCTGTAATATTATCCCAATTTAATCTATCACCATATGGACCCAAAAATATAACCCATGTGTTTGTGATATATTTGAAATAACCAATACAAAAAATTCCCAAAGAGCATTGAATGCAAAAAAATAGATGGTTAACTTTGTGAATGATGAATACATTGAAATCCCCAACAATAACTTTATCAATCAAATCCTAAGGAAATATTCAAGTTTTTTACCTTAACATCCTAAAAAAAAAATTATAAATATAAATAATTATTCATAAAATTAATGAATATGGGATTGAAAATTCTTAAAACATATGGAAAAAGATATTGAGGGCCATAATGGAAGATAAAAATTTGTATATTTTTCCTTGAAAATTTACTTCAAATACTATCTATATACTTTATCAATAAAATTATTGACTCTAGAGTTAATTATTTCCAACTTTTTTTTTTTTTGAATACTTTGTTTTAGAACACATAAATAATCTAACCCATTGGCATATAATGTGTAATGTTCCATTTCCTCTTCAAGTGCAAAGTTTTTATTAACTAAAAGTGTCAGATATTTATTGGTGAAATAATATAGAAACTTTGATAATATTGTTCTTTAGATATTTTTTTATTTTCACAATTTTTTCATGTTGTTGTATCCAAAGGTTTTTAGCAAGGAAACAAACCTTGTTTCTGATAATGTTGCTAGTTCTACTTTTTTTGGTCTAAAATCCCCTAAATGTTTATAATTAGTGTTGTACCAATAAGATTAAAATATTTCTTGTCTAATACAGGAAAAGTACAACTTTTGAAAAAATAAAATGCCTTCTCAAAATAATTTTAATGTATTATTCCATTAAAAGAAGGTATTTTTTCTCATGCTATTATTTCCCTTAGAAATTAATTTGTGTGAACAAGTGTTTTCCTTGCTCATAAAATTATTCTATATTTTATTCCCCTATTTTAATGTTCTTAGAACCCCTTAATTTTATAAGGTCACATGAAAATAAAACTCTTTAAATAAATGAAGCATTATAAATTTCTTCATTGGCTTCCTTGTATTGGTTACATTTTCTATGAAAAATATGAAATGGAGTCCATACTTTTAGATATTGGGCCTTTATAATATCACATTTTCTTCTCAAAGATATGGAATTGTTTTCTTTATTTTAAATAATTATCTATGTGTTTTAATTAGTGTTGTTCATCTGTAATTCTAAATCTTAAGGTAATGATCTCCATCATTCATTAAAGTACTTATTTTGATTTTGTAATAGATTGAGGATTATTTGGATTAAAATAATTCAACAAAATATCCTTCATTGGAACCTCCTTGTTTTTTATTAATTAATGAATTAGAGTTTTCACCCCTCTTTCATTTAGATTTTTTATTTTCATATTAACATCCCCTAACTCATAACCTCTGGAAGAATATTCAAGGTATATTTATCAAATGAAATATATAATTCAAAATGTTCTCTATATCTTTGATCAAAATTGTATCCCAAAAAAATTATACCTTTTATTTTATCTTATATTTCTATTTTGTTGTGACTTTTTGTATATCCTTTTTCAAATCTAAAAATAAATAAGATACCCTTGCATGTCTTTACTTCGTCAATGTTATCTATATCTTTTTTGTAGTGTAATTTTAATAAATATTTATATTTTTGAAAGATGAGGAAGCTGGTTCAACTTGTTTAGTTTATACTTCAATATATTTTGTATTCTAAGGACCAAATCATCTCTATCTATCAACCTAGGCATTACAAGGTTTTCATAACTCCTGAAATGAAAGAGAAAGGTTTCACTAGAAGGATAAACATTAATTTTTTCAATTTCATTTTATTTGGGAGTAAATTTATTGAAATTAGTTATATCATGATGTATCATCCACTCATCTACATTCCACAATTACAATTGAAATGGAATGACATTTGTAACTTCATCTTTGTTGCAGAGGAGGATTATTCTAACATGAGTTGTTTCATTCCTAGATATAGTGACATTTGTAAGTTCATCCTTGTTGCAACGGAGGATTGTTCCAACCTGAGTTGTTTCATTCCTAGATATAGTGATAACCAAATAAGTATCTAAATGCATACATGTTAAACTATATAACTCAAAATATCTTTCACTACCATGAATCTTATAGCCATCATAAATTTTAATATGTCAATTTGGTTTTAATTAAAGTTTTTGAATATTATATTGTAATATATCAAAATTATTTGTGATTGAGGTTTTACTCTTTTTCCTTTTTATTTTTAGAATTTATTCCTCAATTAAATATTGTATAACAAGTAATTGAAATTAATGACATTAGTGTATTGTAAATTTTAAGTTTCACAATGTATCATTTATACAATATCTGAATTCTA
The DNA here is from genome assembly GCA_037957365.1 of Torreya grandis. NCBI lineage: Eukaryota > Viridiplantae > Streptophyta > Pinopsida > Cupressales > Taxaceae > Torreya > Torreya grandis. The sequence continues at coordinate 2,332,049 of JARHVA010002360.1, read as the reverse complement.
AGTTACATTTTAAAATACATGTTAAATATTCAAAACATATGTTTTAGGCTATCCGACAATGCCAAATAAAGAAATATCGGACTATGATACAAACATGTTTCATATGTTAAAATATATTATGTATATGTAAAATGCATCGACCAAGAGAAAATTTGAATATTAAATATTATATGCATATATTATATAAAATTAAAAATAGTATTTACCTATTGATGGTGATGAATTTGAAAGCCAAGGTATCTCATTAGATATACCTTTAGATGTGTCCCTTGGTTTATAACTTGAGATGTTTCTTGATTGAAATATCTCTGATATCAATAGGTCAATACCTTTAATGGATATATTTGATTTTATAAAATATAGATACATGTTTTTGTATTTAAAATCATATCATTTAGAAGAAAGAGTATAGCCCTAGAAATACCTTCAAGACAAATAATATAAACGAAAATTTGTAAAATTTAATTTAATTTATTACATTTTGATATAATAGGTGGGTTCTAAAAACATTTGATTTAAATTTATAATGTATTTTAAAGATGATATCCTAAGAATATTATTTTTTACTTATTGGTGCTTGTGGATTAAGATTCCAAGATATATCGAGAGAGAAACCTTGATATCACAATTTATAAATTTTTATAGTAGGTGTTTTCTTTGAAATCATGTCAATTTGGTATAAGGGGTAGGTTTTTAAACATATAATTTTCATATTAGATGTGTTACTTTGAAGGTAAATTGAACATATTAAATACTATTTACTGTATGTTGTTAAAATTTATGGCTAAGGTATTTATTAAGAGAGTACTTGAAAGGTATTTTTTGGGTGATACCCTAAGTGATATCTAACATTTAACAAAAATCGATACTATATATTGGATTCGAAATCATGCCAATATGGTACAAGATTTGGGTTTTTGAAACATATTATATTTATTTAATTGACATCATATATTATATATCTTAAAAGTATTAGTATTTACTTATTGACTGTGTTAGATCTAAGGGCCAAGGTATGTCTTGAGATATACATTAAGAGGTATATTTTGGGTGGTACCTTTAGAGGTATTCTATTTTATAAAATTTTATTACAATATTTTTCATTTGAAATAATGTGAAATTTATAAGGGGAATGTTATAAAAAGTATAAATTAAATGAATCTATTATCATATAGGAGGTACCTCAAAGGTATTATTATTTAATGTTTTACAATGAATAATTTGAGCGCAAAGGTATCTTTTAAGAAATACATTTAGAGGTATCTCTTAGGTGACTTACGTGTCACTTTGAGAGATTTATCTTAAGTGACTTGGGTGTACATTAGCAATAGTAAAGTGATATGATTTATGAGATATACTCTTATTTGACACTATTGTAAATGAAAAATAAATATATGTCCCAAAATAAAGAGTTAATGAGTCTCAAGAGAAGAAGAGTCAAAATGCAATTTGAAGATAATTTGTAGGTAAATCTGAGATAAAGGAGAAGGTGGGTAATTTGTTTCAATAAAATATTATCTTTCGTGTTCACATTTATGTGTTATTTTTTTTATTCTTTTATTTATGGTTTATTATTTCCATATGGTTTTATTCTTCCCACTATTCTACACCAAAAATGTGGCTATTTTAAAAGAGTATGCAAGTATATTTATTAAATTTGGATCTTATTGATATTATATTCTAATATTTGAGTCAAATATCCAAGGAGTAGCCCTGAATAAGGTGTAAAAAAGTGCATAAAGATCAATTTTCCACTTGTTTGGACCTTTTTTTATCATTGTTTGTCATTGGTATGTGTTTGTGGTTTGTATTGAAATAATCCTTGTGTAAAGCTTCATCAACTTGAAATCTAAATGAGTGGTCCTTGTGGTTGGTGTAGTTAAATCTCTACACCCTACACCACTACCTATCCTTATATTCCTGGTCCAATCTAATGGCTCTGGGATCAACCAGCTCTTTAGGCGACCCGATAATATTCTCTATTTTTTTACAGACGCAAAAAAATGTAATTATAGAAAATAATTTTTTTAGATATATTTAAAGATGGATTTGGCAAGATTTTGTAGCTATAAGAAGATTTATATTTTTTATATCTTCTTTTTATTTATGCCAATAGAGGTAGTCAAATGAAGGTGATAAGGCAAAATGAAGATATTACAATATATGTTTAATTGAATTTATATTTTGCCTTGAATTTTATTGTATTATTTATGGTAAAGTTATTTACAAGAGCATAGGGATTATGTAATTATATTATAATTTTCTCCAATGTCTTCATGGATTTTTGTGTATATTTGAATGGTGTATGGCAGCTGGTAAAGTTATTTTGCATATTGAGGTATCACATAAAATATTCAATGAAGATATCAAGATTAAATCATGCTATATTTATACATGTTACATTTAGTGTAATTAATTGATATTATGGTGTAGTTATAAGCTCAATGGTAGCATAAATATCCATAGGTATTAGATGAAATAGGTGAAGGTTATGGTGACATGGCACAAGCAATATGAATAGTCTATTTTATAACTAATCTAGCATTTACGAAGCATAAAATATTTATTCAATGTTAAATGGTGGGATTATATGAGGCTATAGCTTGTTCTTGGTTTTCCTAGCTACCATTTTTTATGTTATGACATTTTTCCTTCTCATTTTACAAGCAATACATTTTAGGCCAAATAATAGCTACTCTTATGAGTTTTTGTGCACTTAAGAATGGTTATAAATATTTATCCATTTTGGGTAAAAAATAATTATTACTAAAAATTTTCTATAGTGCAATGGATGTTACTACATGTGGAGATGTCAAAATAAGAGCTAGTCAAATTTCATTAGAAATAATGTCAAGTTTCATGTGTGTTATAGTTAGGCTTAACAAATGTAGGTAAAATACATCAAATGGTGATCTAAAAATCCAAAAATATTTCCTTGTATGCAAAATTTCAATTTCATGATTAGTTTTTTATAATTATTAGGTGGTTCAGAGTTGAAAATGTTTGAAGAAACTAAAGGGTTTATAATTTTTATATGTTATAAATGCATTTTGGGTTTCTAGTGTAGTTAATTGTAGAAGGGAATGGAGTTCTACAAAAAAGGCCATGGAGATTAGGTAGTTAAGAGTAATTTAGTTATCTACAATACTTTTGTAATTGAAGTAAAATTGTAAAACCATAATTTATTAGGGTCTTTATGTGTATAGGGGTAAGACACTTGTTTTAGTCTAGGTGAGTGCACGCAAGGGTAAAGAGATATGAGTTATAATATTTATTATAATTTTGTCCTATTTTTAAAGGAAAATTAAATATATATGTCAAAAATAAGGATTCAATAAATATCAAGAGAATAAGAGTCAGAAGGGAATTGTAAGAGCCTTTATAGGCAAATGTGAGATGGAGGAGAAGACACGTCATTTGATTGAATAAAATATTATCTTTAATGGTCTTATTTGGATGTTAATTTGTTATTATTATCTTTATCATTTATTGTTTTTTCTTGTTTTATTCTTTCCACTATTAGATGCTAAAAATGGAACCTTGATAGTTTTCTCATAAGTGGTACCCTTTAAGGTATTTATCAGGAGATAATTTGTAGAGATCTCCCATTTTATAAAATTTGATTTCAAAATGTAAGCTTTGAAATCATCTCAAATTTATGTAATGGATAGGTTTTAAAAATAATATAATTAAGATGCAAGAGATATATTTTTAAATATACTTTAAGGTAATAATTATTTACTTGTTGATGGTGATGGATTTGAGGTCCAAAATATTTATTAAGATTTACCATGTGAGGTATCTCTATAGTAAAGCATAGAGATATATTTTATGAAGATAAACTTTAGGTATAAGATATCTATTTAGTAATATCTTTATGGTATCACTTTGGTGTTTGGATTAAGGTAAGTCTACCTTTGATTGGTGTGGAACCCATCTAGGATAAAAGTTTCTATAGTGCAATGGATGTTACTACATGTGGAGATGTCAAAATAAGATCTAGTCAAATTTCATTACAATAATGCCAAGATTCATGTGTGTTATAGTTGGGTTTAACAAATGCAGGTAAAATACATCAAGTGGTGATATCAAAATCCAAAATTATTTTCTTATAGTCAATATTTCCATTTTAAGATTAGGTTTTTCTAATTATTAAGTGGTTCAAAGTTGGAAATGTCTAAAGAAAGTAAAGGGTTTATAATTTTGTAAATTTATAAAAGCATTTTGGTTTTTTAGTGTAGTTAATTGTAGAAAGGAATGGAGATATAGAAAGATTCCATGAAGATTAGGTATTTAAGAGCAATTTAACTATCTACAATACTTTTTTAATTGAAGCAAAATTACAAAACCTTGATTTATTAGGGTCTTTGTGTATATAGGGGCACGACACTTGTTTTATTCTTGATGAGTGTAACCAAGGGTAAAGGGATATGAGTTATGAGATTTATTCTAATTTGGGACTATTTTTAAAGGAAAAATAAATATATATGTCAAAATTAAGGATTCAATGAATCTCAAGAGAAGAAGATTCATAAGGGAATTTGAAGAGCCTTTATAGGCAAATGTGAGATGGACGAGAAGACACGTCATTTGATTGAATAAAACATTATATTTAATGGTCTAATTGAGGTGTTAGTTTGTTATTATTATATTTATCATTTTTTTTTCTTGTTTTATTATTTCCACTAGCATATGCCAAAAATAGAACCTTGATAGTTTTCTCATAGTTTTAAGGTATTTCTCAAGAGAAATTTTATAGAGATCTCCCATTTTGTAAAATTTGAATTAAAAATGTAGGAATTGAAATAATCTCAAATTTATGTAATGGATAGGTTTTGAAAATAATACAATTACGATACAAGATATACATTCTAAAAGATACTTTAAAGGAATTATTATTTACTTGGTGATGGTGATGGATTTGAGGTGTAACATATTTGTTGAGAGTTACTGTGTGAAGTATCTCTATAGTGATGCATTGAGATAATTTTTATGGAAACACACTTTAGTTATAAGATATCTATTTAGTAATATCTTTATGGTATCACTTTAGTGTTTAGATTAAGGTAAAACCACCTTTGACTAGTGTGTGTTGAGGTCAACATATCCCCATTTTTTAAAATTGGGACCCTTGAGATACTTTTAACCTTAACTCTAAAACCATGGCATGTTTTGAACATTATTTAAATTTGAAGATAATCCACTTTGATAAAGTTGGCTTACTAATTTATGGTTTTGATTTAGTCTTACCTAACATTGCTAATAATTTGTCTTCATGTTTTATATTTACAATTTTTATGGAGCTCTTGCTGATGGATCAAGATTATATTTTATAGATTAACTATATTTGATATTAATTTTATGAAAGCTCTCTCTCAAAAAAGCCTAGCTCAAGCTCTTATTTCAAATTTATATTTGGTGGGAGCAAATTGCAAAGAACATTTCAAATTACGTTGGACCTAAGTTTAATTTTCATGTTAAGGCTTAGTCATATTTTTTAACATGACCAAACCTTAACTTGAAAGTCCTACTTGGTCCCTTTTATTTTTCCCCTTTGTTTCCTATATTTTTAACTAAGTCTAATGTTCATGTTGGCAGGGTCGCTTTTAATTTTTCTACTATGGTCCTTTTGTTATCTATTTAGCCTCAAGTCTTAATTCTAAGGCCCCATTCATGTTTATCAACATGAACGAAACCTTAGACTTAACATTTTATTGTTAGTTTCTATCTTCCCAAGTCCTAACTTAAAAACCTTCCTTCTTTGTAGATCTAATGGCCTGCACTTAAGCAAAATAAAAGATCAGATGACATGAGGGAAGCCCAAAGGTTGGATGGGCCCCTGCATTAAATATAAGCATAATCATAAGTTATATCATACAACCTTGTTATATATTTTAATATGAAAATACCTTAGTTTAAAACTTAGTTTTTTTACTTTAATTAGCCAAAGGAACCATTCACGTACAAGTGCTTGAATCATGATCCACAATTCATGGTCACTCATGGCTTTTAATCAGATGGAGTGAAGATAACATTGAAAATTAAAAATCCCAAGAAGCCCCATGAAGTCACCATATGACACTCCCACATTTAAATTCAAGAATTTTATGATCTTAAATTTGATGTTCATGTGACCATCCTTTGATGTTTGTGAGGCCATCATTGACATCCACATCACCATAAACTTTAAGCCCACCAAAATAAGGAATTTTGGGAGCTTAAATTTGATGTTCGTGTAACTATCATTTGACATCCACAAGACCATAATTGACATCCATGCAACCATTAACTTTAATCCTACCAAAACTAGGAACTTTATGAGCTTAAATTTGATGGTTGTGCAACCATCATTTGACATCTACGAGGCCATCTTTGACATTCGTGAGGCCATCAAATTCAATATCCTCAAACATTTTATTTAGATTAAAGGAACATGTGTTTCTATCATTCGAAGGGACCACTTTTATATTATGCTTTAAAAAAATTAGCATAAAATGCTTTAACCTAAGTCTTTTCATGTTTATTAATATAAAATAGACTTAGCTAAAAGAATTTTAACTTAAGTCCTTTGTATAGATATGTCATGATTAAAGTACTCACACCTTTCAAGATTAATAGATCATGTTTCATTGAGCCTAGATGATCTGACAACATGAAATCACTGATGAGCTTTCAAAAGAGCTCTAAGAGCCTGTGGCCTCAACATGTGGTAGATACTCATTCAATGTATGATTAATAGAGGAAGTAGAGTTATGAAAGCTAGTGGAGGTGCCAAATGGCACAACCATAAGGTTTTATGCAAAGATGGCCAATGACATGTGAAGGCATGTATCATGATCAATATACCATATTGATCCTTAGATCTTGATCAAATGATACGAAGAAAAAGGTAATTTTTAAATACTAATGGCTAGTGCTTCGAAGTAATTTGTGAAAAACTCCATGAAAGTTTTAGATAGACACCAAATAAACACCATGTAACCACAAAATGACAATAATAAAGATCTTGTGTGCCTAAAAATGCAAACATATAAAGGCAAGGGTTAAAATCAAATTTGAGGCACATATGAGCCAAATTCCAAATAAGCCACCACCATTAAATCTTCAAAGTCCCTAAAAATTTCATAAAAGTTATTACGTGAACTCGTATTGATCACAATAAATCCTTAGAGAAGTTCAATCATGACTTGAACTTGAAAGAATTAACCTAGAGACCATTTACAATCTAATTGTGAGAAATTCCCAAGTCTGGTAGCCATGGCAACTCGGATGCAACAATTAGTGGATGAGACAGAATTGTATCTATCTACATATACTGAAAGGAGGGTGTTCAAGGACACAAACATGGACACTATTCCACTAAGCACAGGTAATAATAACTAGTCTGAGCTCTTTTAAACCATTGAAGAAATACAACTCATCATAAAAGAAGAATAGAAGATTACCACTATTCTAGATGGACATTCTCCACCATGTTGCTACAAAACCAGAGGTAATCCACTAAATTAGCATTTTTAATCCCATTTTCAAAGACTATAGGATTGAGCAGGGTTGGGTTTTTCATGAAAGGACCTTTAGAAGAATTGCATTCATTTCCACATTGGCCTTTGAGAGTTATTACAAACTTTAGAAACCCCAAGTGGATTTTCCCACTATTAAGGAATAGACTATCAAGAATTATCTAGACACCATCCTTAGGCATGGTTGTTCCAAGGGAACCATGTGATCTAAGACCCTATTGGCAACATCCCAATTGCCCAATTTACAGAGGGGGTTAGGCTAATCATGACTATGTTAAATAAAATATTTGGAGACCCTTTAACCACTTATGTTAACAAGATTTGGGTGTCTTACATCTACTTCATGGTAGAGAAAGAACTCACTACCCTAATTGTAGAGATGATTAGCATCTATTTATAATGGCAATTTACATCCATTAAGAGGAAAACTAGTAACCATCTTTTTATGATGTCTTATCTATTGGATGACCTACAAACCTCCACCAGAATCCCTCACCTCAAAAATTGGTCACCTGAGGGAAGATTTATAGTCTCCCACCACTCTTTAATGCTACACAAATTCAAATATAGGTATAACATCTAATTCAACTGTGACTATGTGTATGCAAACTTGGTAGAAGCCATCATAGGGATCCCTATGCCTAGGGTAAGCCCTCTAATCAAAAAATATGTAGAGCTAATGGGAGACATCTATTTGTACCCAGATTGTATAATAATCAAAATTGAAGGGATTTTTATCTAACCTTACAATTTTTCTCTCTATGTTCCCACCAAGCTGGCAGAGCAAGAAATTACATAACAAATTCTTAATGGTATGGATAGAGTTTGTAAAGACAATAGGAAAGTTCTCCTCCATTTATTTCCTTTAACCATTAGTAGAACTATGTTTTAAAATTGGGATCAAGTGAATATTTTGGTTAGGAATAGGGATTATTTCAAATTACAACTTGATGAGTTGAAGATGTGGGACCTCAATGGCACAGTCTCCACACACTGAAAATCCAAGCAATTGGCCAAGCTAGTGTAATAGCAAGAAAGTTCTCAGGCACATGTCCCACCAACCACCTAATTAATATTACATTTTGTAAAAGCTTTGTATTATTTTTAAAGAGGAATATTATTTTATGAAGGCATATGTTAGTTTTTTAGCATATTTCTTCTAGCTCAGTTTAGTTTGGAAAACTAAATGAATTCTATAACTTTGTTAAAAATGAACAATTGACCTTACTTTTTGTACATTTATATCTTTTAATTGATCAGTATACTACCATATCCTCCTCTAAAAGTTAGTATTACCATTTTGTAAAATGAGAGAAATTTGAGTGAAATTTGTATAGTTTCAGTAGTTAATACAATCAAGGATTCTAAAAAGATTGCCCAAGTTTGTTTGTGTTAATTGTTACATGGCATTTCTCTCAATTGCTAGTCTTAAGTCTTGAAATTGAATAGTTTATATGAAATCAGAGTTTCATCTTTGATTACAGGGTTGATAATTTGTGCTTATGCTAGATTAGTTGAATGATCTTGAATTTGATTCATTTTGTTTGTTTTTCATTGAAATGTGCTAATGTTATTTGAGTGTGGTAGTAAATATTTAAAGTAAATTTGGTTATTAATTGTACTTATTTATATCATTCTTAGAGGTTTGTCTATTGTGTAGTGAGATCTAAGCTTATGCTATTTTGCACTATATACTAGTTAGATGCATACTCAATTGTAATTGAAACTTTATCATAATGTTTGAGGCTACGATTAGTAATCACTTATTATCTTTCTAACTTATCTTTCTCTTTTGCTTCTTTTTTAAACAAATCACTTTAATTTAGATTTCATTTTAAATGTTTATTTATAATTAGTCTATCATTTAAACATTGATCATAATTCACTATTATTATCATATATACTTACACTTCATAAATATTTGCACCATGCTGGCTCCCAACCATCAATTAATCTATAAGGATGCAGTGGATCATATAGCTTTTGTATTTCTAAAAAGGTCTCTTCTAGATATAACTTGATTAGCTAGGGATTATTCTTAAGTAGTGATCATCAATGATCAAATAAAACCCTAAATACAAATGGCCTACTCTATCCCAAATGTAAATCTACATTTTCCCACTTTGAACATCTTCCCCAATAACAATGAGAATATTCCAACCTTGAATTGACTCCCAAATTTGAATCAATTACCTTTGAGTCATGTTGTTCCCAATTATAATTTAGGATTCTTGAGTAATCTTGATGCTAATGGATTCAATGCAAATGATCAAAAAAAACTTTTATACTAGCTCTTGGTAAAACAATAACCAGGTGCATAATTCTGAAACTCTCAAGAATGATAATGACTTTATTCGAAAATGGTCTAAAAATTAAGAACTGATTTATTTTATCTATAAAATTAATTTGGCAATACCGAAGAGAGATCTAGTAGTAACTTCTCATTATAAAGGTTTAATAGGGCTAATAATAGGTTTTAGAATGATGGTTTCCATAATAATAAGAATAATGAACCATATTTTGAAAATAGGATTATGGACATGAATCTGATTTAATTTTCTTTGCTTGATTATTGTATGGTGTATTATACAACTAAGTATGGTGAGGTTGATTGTATTGAGTTTTGTAAGGCTTTTGAATCTTTTAAATAAGAGTTAGACTCATTTGAACTAGTCCCTAATAAGGATATAAATGTAGGTACTTTAGGATCTAATTCTATTGATCAAAATTTCATGGTGACGATGTTTGATTTCCGTTTTCAAGAGGACAATGAACTTGGTGATGTCCCTGAGAAAATCTAGGGCTTCTAACAATTCTTGAATAGGACTTATCCTTTGAATAATAGAGAGTAGAGGCATCCCTTGACTACAAGTTGTTGGCATACCTAATGTTTATGGGATCTTATTAAGTAAGGAATGGACCAAAGTTCTAAATGGCTACATGTCCATTGATTCTTCATATTTATGGTTGCCTTCCTAACCAGATTAAGGTTGAAGGAGATCCAAGAATGAAACACTTGATCACTGAGTATAATTTTTTTAATGAAAGGGTCAACATAATTGAATTAGACTTAGGTGTTTTCACCCTAAATACTGCAAAGGTATGTGATCCTAAGATTACTCATGTTATGCTTGGGTTGTGAAAGCTACATTTTGATGGTGCTAGGTGTAAGGCTAGATCTAGAGTAGGCATTATTCTAACTAATCCTATTGGTAATAAATACCATGATTCCTATAGTCTTTAGTTCCCATGCACAAATAACCTTGTTGAATATGAGGTACTCATTTTTGTCTTACAATTTGCCATAAAAAATAAATTTAAATAACTACTAGTCTATGGTGATTCAGAACTAGTAGTCAACTAGGTAAGAAGCAAATATCAATGTAAACTCTCATACCACAAGAGGTATAACTTCAAGGTCTAGGATCTAATTGAGTCTTTTGATGCCTTTAAAATTGTCTCCATCCGCAAAGAGGAAAATCAAGATGTTGATGAGTTAGCATATGTTGTAGCCATCCTCATACCTAACCAAGGCTTGCCCAACTTCAACATTGAGTTGATACCTTATCCTTTAGTCCCAGATAATGTGAATCATTTTTAGGTATTTAGTGATGATCAAAAAATATTAAACTTCATAACTAGTTTAGGAGCATTTGAGGCTCAAATAATTTATGAGACTGAAGAAAATGCTCTTAAAAAAGCCAAATTTGATGGTAAAGTCATTCAGGTGAATGACAATAAAATCCCTAAGTGGATGATTGCCTTAGAGAGAATATTTAATCAATAAAAAATGGATGAGGTTTCTAATATTCCCAAGATAAGTTGGAAGAACTATAATGCAATTGATCTTGGCCCTCAAGATCAACTTCAACTAGTTTAGATTTGAAAATCTTACACTAGTGCTGATAAAAAGAAGGTTAAAGAGTTGTTAATGAGATACAAGGATGTCATAGCTTGGTGTTATGATGTCTTGAAGATCTTTGATCCAAGAGTCATCACCTATATTATAACTCTTAAAGAAAGTTTTAAACCCTTTAGTAAAAATCAAATACATGTGAACCTTGTCTTAGAACCAATGATCTTCAAAGAGGTCAAGAGATTGCTAAATGCTAGAATTGTGTTTCCCATCAGGCATTCTACCTGGGTGGCTAATTTGGTGCTAGTTAAAATGAATAATGGTGATATTAGGTTATGCATTGAATTTAAAAATTTAAATAAAAAATATGAAATGGATAATTATCCTCTTACCTCTCTTGACCAAGTAATACAAGTTATTCTAGAATCAACCATGATGTCTTTTGTTGATGGTTTTTTAGGCTACAACCAAGTGTTGGTTGATAAGGAAGACAGGATGAAGACAACTTTCACCACTAAGTGGGGCACCTTTTTATAAAAGAGAATGTCTTTTGGGATAATAAACATAGGAGATACTTTTTAAAGGTCCATGGACCATGCCTTTCAAGGTCTAATTGGTAAGTGTATCATTATATATATGGATGATCTAACCATTTTTTATAAATATATGGAAG
>JARHVA010002360.1:2280000-2312500 GCA_037957365.1 Torreya grandis | reverse complement strand
ACCAAAACAAGGAATTTGAAGAGTTTAAATTTGATATTCATGAAACTATCATTCGACATCTATGTGACCACAAAATTTAATCCCACGAAAATTAGAAACTTCACAAGGTTAAATTTAACATTCACATGACCATCATTTGATATCCACAAGACTGTCTTTTATGTCTGTGAGGATATCAAATTCAAGCTCTAAGAACATCTTACTTAGACAAATTTAACATGTGTTTCTATCATTAAAAGGGGCCACTTTTAAATTTTACTTTTAAACACTTAGCATAAACTACTTTAACATAAGTCTTTTTGTGTTTATTAATATAAAATAGACTTAAGTAAAAGCATTTTAAACTAAGTCCTTTATATAGGAATGCATTAATTAAAGTCCTCACACCTTTCAAGATAAATGGATTGTCCTTCATTGAGTTTAGATGATCTGATGACATGAAATCATTGATGACCTTTTAATAGAGCTTTGCCCACAAATGTTACACATTGTAGATGCTCATTTGATGTATGACTAGTACATGAAGTAGAGATCAAAAATCCCAAGGAGATGCCAAGTGGCACAATCATGAGGCTTGATGCAAAGATGGATAATGACATGCAAAATCTCATATCATGATCAATATCCCATGTTAATCTTTGGATCTTGATCAAATGATGTGAAGTAGAAGGTAATTTTTAAATACCATCATCTAGTGATTTGAAGGCATTTATGAAAAATGTTGTGAAAGTGCTAGATAGATGCCAAATAAATGCCACAAGAACAAAATGATAAAAATAAAGATCTTGTGTGCTTGAAAATGAAAACATATAAAGGCAAAGGATAAAATAAAATATGAGGCACTTATGAGTCAAAGTCTAAATAAGACACTATCATTAAAACTTCAAAAGCCATAAAACATGCATAAAAAGCCTTAAATGAATTCAGATTGATCATAGTAAATCTTTAGAGAATTTTAATAGTGATTTGAGTAAGAAATAATTAACCCAAAAACCATTTTAAATTTAATTGTGAGCAATTTACAAGTCTGGTAACAATGGTAACTAGAGGAAATTATTAAGGGATGAGATAGAATTGTATCTATCTACATACAATCAAGGGAGGATCTTCAACGACACAAACCTAGACACTACTACATTGAGCATAGGTAATAAGAACTAATCTAAGCTCTTTTGGACTATTCAAGAAATTCAACCCATCACAAAAGAAGAAAAAAAGATTACCACTATAACCTGAAGGTATTATGACCTAGTTGTAGTCTAGATGGCTAGTCTCTACCATGTTATCGCCAAACCATAGGTAATATACTATATCAACATCCTTACTCCCATTTTTAAGGATTATAGGATTGAGTAGGGTTGGATTATTCATGAAAATACCTATAGAATAACTGCATTCATTTCCCCATTAGCCTTTGATATTTATTAAAATTTTTGAAAACCCCATGTGGATTTTCCCACTATTAAGGAATAGATTGGCAAGAATGATCTAGACACCATCCTTAGGCCATGGTTACTCCAAGGGAACCATGTGATTTGAGATCCTTCTGGAAACATCCCATTTTCCCAATTTAGAGAGGGGGTTAGGGTAATCATGACTCTATTAAATAGAATATTTGGAGCCCCTTCAACCACTTATGTTAACAAGAGTTGGGTGCCTTACACATACTTCATGGTATAAAAAGAGCTGACTCCCCTAATTTGAGAGATAATAAACATCTATTTAGAATGATAATTTTTAGCCATTAAGAAGAAAACTAGTAACCCATTCTTCATGATATCCTATCTATTGGATGCCCTGCTAGCCTCCACTAGGATCCCTAACATTAAAAATTGGTCACATGAGGGTAGATTTACAGTCTCCCACACTATTCATAGCTACACATATTTAAATATAGGAATAACATCCAATTATTCTGTGAGTGTGTGTATTCAACCTTGGTAGAAGACATCATAGGGATCCTTATGCCTAGGGTAAGCCCTCTTCAAGAAATATTTGAAGGCATATTTAGAATATTATTGACTTATTAGTAGTCTAATTTTTTAGAAACTCTCAAAAATAAATATTAATTTATCATGAATCAATTATACTTAATACAAATAAATTACATCCATCTATTTTATTTGTAATTAGTCAAAATTATTTCCAAACAAAGCTATTTTTTTTTTTTTAATAATTTAGACCAATGTAAACTTATAAATGGATTAAGTTTAATTAGAATATTTGAAATAAATTAGTTTATTTATCAATAAAATTCACCTCTTTAATGTATTTATAATGAGACCAAAATCTTTCTAATTTAAAATAATTCATTTGAAATAAACATGACTATTTATTAAAACAAACTAAAATATATAAAAATATTTGATGCTTTAATAGTTCATTATCAAAATCATATAGTTTTATGGAAATTATCTACATTTCAGATCACTCCCATGATCCTTCATTAGGAGATAATTTTTTGGAAAACTATTTCCTAATGAAGGATCACAGGAGTGATCCCAAATGTAGAGAAAGGGGAAAATTTCATAGAGTTTTCCAAAAAACTATATTATTTAAAATATATTTGAAATAAATTGGATTATATTAGAAATGATTTGAAAATATTTGAGATTAGATTTTAACATAAATAATTTAGATTTATAATAAATAAACCATATACATCTAATCTATTTTTAATTATTCCAAATTATTTACAACTACCTCTATGATGTAGAAAAAGAGGTCAAACTTCTGAAGACCATAACTTTTGATCCATATTTCTGTTTGAGCCCATCTCTACTCTAAAATGATTAGATCATAAAGTTTAATACCTTTATAACATTCCATTATGTTTAAGGGATGATTTTCATATTTTGGGAGATAAAACATGACCATCTAAGGGTTTGAAATTTTTGTTTAATTTTATTTTTGAGTTTTTTTCTAAATTTAAAATTTATGTATTTTTGAAACCAAACTTCAAATTTAGTTTAAATTCATATGATAAGTTAATTTTAGATTTTACTTTATTTTTGTATATTTTTAGAGGTACACACTTTTTCATGTGAAAGTTTTACTAAAAAAACATCTACTAAAAATAACAAATCAATTTTTATTTATTTTTAGAGTTTTAAATTTTGCATGTTGACTCCAATTTTAAGTTGAAGCTTATTTATTCATGGTTTTTAATTATTTGAATTATTTAACATGAATTAATACTATTTATTATTTATAATCTTCTCCTATTAGTAATTTTATTATCTTGATAGTATTATGGTTCATTATTTGGTGTCAAAGCAAGTTCAAACCATGAATGTGTAAGAGATGGTGAGAAGATGAGGAGGAATCACTTAGATGAACCGTATTATACAATAGATATAGAGGTAATTAGAATAATTAAACTAGATTATTATGAATCAAATATAACGGAGAGAATAATATGATGTATAAGATGACACAGATGATGAAGAAGAAATTTCATAACAGGAGCAACAAGAATAACCACCATCAATGAAAGAGATACAGTTAGATATTTAGAAGGAAAGAAAAAATAAATCAAGGTTGGTTTTAGATTATGGTGGAATTTTAAAACCAAAGGAGTTTATGTATTGAATGAACATGAAGTTATTCGAGTGGAGAATTATGAGAGAAGATAAGAAGGTAAAGTTTACATATATGAAATTGAAGGGTCATGTAATGATTTGGTGGGATCACTAGCAGAAACAAAGACAAAGTAAAGGTAAAGATATGATTAATTCATAGATAAATATGGAGTATAAGCTGAGGGAAAAATTTATTCATATGGATTATAAATAAACCCTATATAAAACATTTTAAATTTTGATATAAAAGGATAATAGTATACAAGAGTATACATACCAGTTTTACAAACTTTCCATAAGTGTGGAGAATGATAAGATATAAGAGAAATTTGTTGCAAGGTATGTAAATGGTTTGAATTTTCCTATTTAGGATTAATTAAACATGCATAGAATAATTTTCATGGAGGAAGGTTATCATTTAGCTTTGAAGGAAGAAGAAAAAAATAGATAGAATTTTAAAATAACATCTATTGGGACAAGAAGAGGATAATCTCCTCCAATAAGGGGATGAGGTAGATTTAGTAAAAATATAGGTGGGTTTAATACCACTAGAGATAAATCATCACACCATATATAAAGATAAGAAGATAACATACAAGGGTTTCAAAACTATCAAAGAGGAAGAGGATTTTAGAGATGATGAATTTATAATGGTGGTAGAGGATGGTTTTGAAATAAACATAGGTATTATGTTTTTTTATAGATTTAGAGAATAAGGCCATAGAGTGTTTGAGTTTCCATACTACCAAAATCAAGATAGGAGACAAGAGGATTACTGAAGAGTGAATTTAGTTGAAGCTGAAATAGAAGAGTAAAATACTGAAGTTGCAGTAGTGGATATTGGATAAAATATCATTATGATAAGAAAAATTATTGCTCCAAGGAAACATGTGTAGGATAATAAAGGTGGTGATGCATTGTTACAAATGAATATCTTTCAAATAAGGTATACTTTAGGATGTAATATATACAAGGTAATTATAGATGGTGGTAGTTATGAAAATATGGTTTCTAAAGATATGATTGAGAAACTAGGTTTTCAATGTGAAAAACATCCTACTCATTATTAAATTTTATTATTTAATAAAGAGAATAAAGTTATAGTAGATAAAAGGTTCTTAATCAAGTTTTATATAGGTAAAACTTACAAGGATGAAATATGATATGATTCTATACAAATGAATGCATGTCATGTGTTATTGAGAAGATCATGACATTTTTATAGGAAAGTAGTTCATGATGGAGAAAAAACACATTGTTTATAGAAAGGTGATGTGAAGGTAGTTTTTTTAGCTCTTAAATAATAAGGGTAGGCTGAAATAGTGCTAACTACAAAATAATTTATCAAAGACATGAATATGACATGTTTATACTATACATTAGTAGTGAAGAAAGAAGACATAAAACTGGTGAAAATGGTAGAAGTAGGGTTGAAAGAATTTATAGATTTTATACTTGATCAGTTACCAAATAGTTTACCATGAAAGAGAGATATTTATCAACCTATTTAATTATTTCTAAGATCAAATCTACCGAATAAATAAGATTATAGGATGAGTCCAATAGAACATATAAAATTGAATAAGCAAGTTACTATGTTAGTGAGGAATGGTGTAGTAAGGAAGAGCATGAGTCCATGTGCAAAAATAGCATTGCTAACTCTAAATAAAGATTGAGGTTGGAGTATATGTGTTAAAAGTATATAAATAAATAAAAAAAATTACATTCAATTATAGATTTCCTATACCTCATTTAGATAACATGATCAATATTGTTAGAGGAGGAAAATATTTTACCAAGATTAATCTAAGGAATTATTACTATAAGATTCAAATTCATGAAGAATATTAGTTTAAAATAAAATTTTAGACTAGATATGGTTTATATGAGTGTATGTTGATGCCATTCATGGTATCTAATGCATCCAACACATTTATGAGAGTGATGAACCTAGTGTTATGAGAATACAGTGGTAATTTTATGGTTATTTATTTTGATGATATTTTAATTTTTAGTTAGTCTAAATAAGAGCACTTATAACATTTGAGAATGGTATTAAATTTCCTTTTTTTTAAATTCTCTGTGAATTTTAAGAAGTATAGGTTTATACAAAATCGTTTGATATTTTTGGGATTTGTAGTTTCAACAGATGGTGTAAGAATAGATGAAGAAAAATTAAAGGAAATTTTTGAGTGTACTATCCCAAAGAGCATCACAGAGGTAATAAGTTTCCATGGTTTAACAAATTTTTATAGAAAATTTATTAAGAATTCTAGTAGTCTTTTTGCACTAATAACAAATTGTATGAGAGGAAAAAAAATGCATAAACAAGGTCAACAACATAAAACTTTGAGTTGATGAAAAATAAAATCATATAAAATCCTATTTTAGCATTACATATAGTAGGTAAGTGTTTGAGGTTGATTGTGATGCTTCATTTTAGAAATAATTATTGTGTGGATTCAAGAAGGGAAGCCAATAGTATATTTTAGTGAGAAATTAAATGAGGTAAGAACAAAGTATTCTATGTGTGATGTTAAATTTTACGCAATTGTACAAGAATCAAGACATTAGAAGCATTCCCTAGTGCCTAAGGAGTTTATCCTATTTATTTATCACGAGACTTCCAATTATGTGAACACTTAAAAGAAGTTAATTAATAAGCATGCAAAGTGAGGGTCATTATTGTAGGGTTATAATTTTGTGTTGAAAAATAAATTATAAAAATGGAATCAAGTAGCTGATGATTTGAACAAGTGAGTGGGGTTGATAACTACTATGGTGAGTGAAGTAGTTGGATTTGAATTTATTAAAGAAGTATATGATACTGATCTATATTTTTTCAAGATATTTGAGCAATGGAGGAATACACTGACATGTTATACAATTAATTCTTATGAAGATTATATTATGTAGGATGGTTATCTCTCCAAAGGGATACAATTATGTATTCCAATTTGGTCTCTAAGAGATAATATTATAAGAGAATTGCATATTGGTGGTTTGATTAGATATTTTGGTAAGATAAAGACAATAAATTTGGTAAAGGAGAATTATTTTTGGATAAATATGAAGAGAGACGTGATAATATATGCTTCAAGTGTAGGATATGTGAGGTGGTAAAAGGACATGCACATAATATAGATCTATACATGCCATTATCGGTTCTAAAAAACCCATGGACAAATTTGGGTATGGATTTTCTATTGGGATCACCAAAAATAAAGACTGATAATGATTAAATTTTTGTTATTGTATACATGTTTTATAATATGGTTAATTTTATTACTTGTAAAAAAACTAATGATGCCACTAGAGTTGTAGAACTATTTTTTAAGGATATTATGAGATTGCATGGTGTTCTAAAAATTATTACATCAGATAGAGACATGAATGTTTTAGATCATTTTTGGAGGAATTTGTGGAGGAAGATGGTTAATAATATAAAATATATTAATACATGCCATCCCCAAATAGATGGACAAACAAAATTTTTAAAAATGAGCTTGGGAAATTTGTTGAGATGCATAGTGGGAGAGAAGCCCAAGCAATGGGAATTGGCTTTACTAAAACTTAGTTTGTATATAATATTTTAGTGAATATATCAATAGTTAAATCATCATTATAGATTATTTATGGAATAAATCCTATGAGTTTCTTGTATTTTGTACAATTACCAATTTTATATAATGAGTTAGTTATGATGCACAAGTGTTTTTAGAACATATACAATAGTTACAAGAAGTAAGAAGAAAAATATAAGAAAGTAATGATAAGTATAAATCAGCAACAAATTTTAGAAGAAGGTAAACAAATATTTTAATAAGGAGATTTAATGATGGTTTACTTGAGTAAAAATAGATTTTGGAAAGACACATATAATAAGTTAAAGTACAAGAAAATTGGACCATGCAAAATTGTGCAGAAAATCAATGACAATGCTTATGAGGTGAGTTTACCATAGAATTTTTATATCTCTATAATATTTAATATTTTATATTTATATTATTTTCATGTATAACATGGTGAAGAAGATCAAGCAGTAGGTGCCAAAGATGAATAAGGAAAACATAGTCCATATTTTGGATATGAAGAAAATAAACACAAGACAAGAAAGTTATGATAGGTATTTAGTACGATGGGAAGGATTAGAGTAGGAACATAACACTTGGATTTCATAATGGGATTTTAATAACAATGATAATAAAAAACTATAATAATACAATTAAATCAACTCACAAGAGCTGAGTTATTTTCAACCAAAGGAGAATGATTCAAAAAAAGAGGTCAAACTTTTGGAGGCCATAAATTTTGATGCGTAGCTCCATTTCAGCTCATCTTCACACCAAACTACGTTGGTAAAAAACTTCAATGCAGACATAACCCATATTTTTATTTTTGGGACTTTTTATATATTTTCTTAGAGGCCAAATATGACCATCTAAGGGTCCACAATTTCTATTTTATGTTATTTTTGGGTTCTTTCTAAATTTATAAATGATTTATTTTTAGAACCAAACATAAAATTTGGTTGAAATTTTTTTGATATTTTAATTTTATATTTTAATTTATTTTTTGAGATTTTTAGAGCAATGCTTGCTTAAATGTGAAAGTTATTAAAAAAATAGTTGCTAAAAATAGCAGGTTGAGTTTTATTTATTCTTAGAGTATTTAATTTTGAATGTTAAATCCAATTTTGAGTTGAATCTTATTTATTCATGTTTTGTAATTATTTTAATTATTTAATACATTGTTTTCTATCATGTTTTATCTGACATTATTGTTTATCTGACATTATGAAATCCATGTCTTGAAGAAGTAGTCTCAAATGATTATTGTTTATCATTGACCAAAGGCCAACACAAAAACATATTGTAGTAAGAAATTTTTTATTTCTTCTAAATGTTCTTAAATTTATAAATACATGTTTTATGTAATAGAATATGATTTTATTCCCTTTAGTTATATTTACATATTTTTTGTTTTGTGTCAACAAATAATAAATCATCCAAACCCAAAATCAACATTTTTTTAAATTTGGCTTTAGACCATCCTTTGAAATGTTTATAACTTACTAAAAATGGAAATAATCAATTTTTATATTATATTTTTATAAATATAGATTGTAAATTCTCATGAAAAATATTTTACATGTTGGTTAGATCATTAATTATGAATAAATGTGCCCTAAATAACATGAAATTCAAATTCCTGATAAAGTTTTTTGAAAAATTGAATTCATCATTGTTGATGAGATATGCACAATATAGGTATAATAAAAATGTGATATATTTTAATATGGTCCTTATAACGTGTGCCAAATTTAAATTCTTTATATAAAGGTATTGTATTTGAATAAAATCATAATATTATTATAGGAAGAATAATGAGAGGAGTACAAACTATCTGAGGAGTAATATGTGCCTTAGGTAAACCATCATAAAAATATAAGTCCTTACTAACAACTGAAGGAGGAATAATTAGATTTATGGGAGGTAAGAATGCATCATCTAGATCACCATCAAGAAGTATGTCTTCACAAAATGAAGAGGAATCACAATTCATGTCACTAGTAAAGAATGAACCCTCATTAGACTAATCATAAGAAATACATGACATATTAACTAAAATAATTTCCATAATAAGTGGATCATAAGTTTCAATAAGTGTACTCTCACTAGAACTAGTAGAGTCCTTTGAAGTGATAACATGTGCTAGCTCAACATCTTGCATAGGAACGAAGGTAGGTTCTACAAATAAACATCCCAAGTCTAGAATAAATTATTCCCATAGAGGTGGTTGAATAAAAAATTACTTCAAAAATATAGATTGGCATCCATAGGGACATTTGACTTCATACTAAATCCTTTATTATACCCACCTAAGCTACACTTAAGGGGTGTATTAGTGTAGGATATTACTTTCCTACTATTTAGCTTACTTAGGTATTATTAATTGGATATTTTTGTCCCACTTTCATCAGGATGATGGGTTTATGCCTTGCATCCACCTATATTTGGAAATTTATTCACATATGGATGGGATGGTTAGGATTCTCCTATATTCTACCTATTTATATATCTCTATTGTAAACTATTTGATATATAAGAGAGTGGATAATAGATAATTTATTCTTTGTGTATAATACATTAGCTTCATGGCTATGATAATGGATTCATGGAGAGATATTGGTTGAAGAGCCTTATTAACTTTATTATGGTGTTAGAATGGTCTCTAACTACCATTTTTCATATTATTTGTCTAATCCTTAGCTAAGTAGTGTTTGATTCAAATAATTATTTCACTGTTGGAAAGAGGATTTCAATAGGTTTCCATAAAATGGTCATAATAAAAATAATGATCACTATCCAAGGAGATATTAGGCTCTAATACCATTAAAATAACATCAACAAGATATTTCCAAGACCATGATCTAAAGCATTAATATAAAAAGCATCACAATAAGAGTTGTAATAAATACAAAAATGATATGAAAAGATAAAGGCAATATCATATAATGTCGATAAAATAAATTCTATATGTTACAAAGGAGAATCTTTTGATAGATAGGCAAGGAAAAACAAGAATTAATTCAAAATAACCAATGTGGGATAAATCCACAAAAGGACAAACTAGGAAATGTAAAAAAACTATCTATAGAAGCTAGCAAACATGATAACTAATTCTAACAAAATTGAAATTAGAGGTACTTTTGTTATTATTTTAGGAAACATATTCCTAAAGAGTGTCATAATAAGATACATAGAACTACTTATGAAGACCCATAAAATAAACTAAAATAATTTTTTCAACGAGGTTGTGAATATATCTTATAGTTTTTAGACTCATAAAAATAATTCAAATATTTTTTTTCAGGAGGTTGTGAATATATTTTGTAACTTGTAGTTTAAGATGGTCTGATATAAATGTATGAAAAAATATGAAAGTATACACTAAAAACAATAACTTAAGATCATTGTATCCGATGAGGAGTTTTTTACACAATGGCCCCACTTATTTCGACATTTATATTATTATATAATATTTAAACTTAAACATAAAATTAATTCAAGATGACATGTTTAACGATTCAAACATAAAAACTAGTTAATATTATAGTTGTCATCAAACATTAAAACATAAACAATCCCTTGGAAAATATTCTCTATTAGTGTCTCAAAGATCCAAAAACATGTCTTGGAACAACAAGGGGCTAAATTAGATGCACATGATCATAATAATTTGTATGACATTAAAACTTAACTCAAATATTGATGAAACGAACCTTATGATTTTAAACTAAACATACGAAGTTTCACTTACATCTTAATCCCTAGTGTTGTTTGAATCTAAAGTCTAGATATGGGGAATATAAGGTTAAAGTGGAAGAGATGTCCTAGGGCATAAGGAGGTTGACTATCTCTAAAATTAGGTAATCATTTGAAAAACTTAAACATAATATATGCTAAAATTTATTATACTGAGATTACAAAGATATAAAGTAAAAGTATGTTAGATATTGAAATAACAATGAAAACAAGATACTTAGCTATTTTTAATGCTCATACAGATATGTAATTGAAACAAGAAGGAATTGGATAATATCTTTATTTTGGAAAAATCACCTTATTTTATAAATTATGCCTTTGTATTTGTGGACACTTGTAACAACCTAGGATATTTACATCAATGTTACAGTCTGACTTGGATGCAAGTGTCTAGCATAGAATATCTAATTAAAATGGATGTGACCACTTAGATGCTTATAGGTTTTTTTTCACCTTCACTCTGGTTCATTTATATTTGGGTCATGGACTATTACTCCTTTTCAAATATCAAAACCTTAGTTATTCATATTCATATTAGCTACAATAAAAATGGGTTATTGGGTACACAACATCAAATTACCCCAAATATACCTCTATTAATGAGTTATTCCTATATATCCTATACTATAAAGAGGGAATCACAGTTATGTATTTATCCTCTACATGTTTGATTGTGTGTGAATCATGTGATGTGTGATATGTATTTAGGAGAAAATATGGAATATTCTTATCACTTGATTATTTGATAGAATATTTTTGATAAGTTACCTTGGTATATTTAGGTCTTTGCCAAGTGAGGAATGAATGAGGGTCAATCTTATATTTATCCCTAACCTATTAGATAATAAATTGTAATAAAACACTTAGGGTGACCTTTAGGATACATTATATTTATAAATTCAATGACTTTAGGCAACAATAATATTACATCAAGAATGGACACTTACATCAATATAGGCATCTAACTGGGACATAAGTGTTCAAGAATTAGATAAGTAGGTACATGTCCAAAACATGCAGAGGTGGAATTTAAGTAGGTTTATAACATTTTTAGTAAGATATAAGGACTAGGTCATTAAAATGTATAGGATGGACTAAGAGATAATAAATTAAGAACAAAGAGATATTTTATTTGATC
Organism: Torreya grandis; assembly: GCA_037957365.1. NCBI lineage: Eukaryota > Viridiplantae > Streptophyta > Pinopsida > Cupressales > Taxaceae > Torreya > Torreya grandis. Next base: position 2,300,453 of record JARHVA010002360.1, on the reverse strand, counting down.
CTTCTAATAGTGGAGGAGGTCTATAATACCAAGTTATATCCATGATATATATTTTCCAAGTGTATAAAATTGAAGTGCTATATAATTAAGAAATAGTGTCTTAAAATGCATACTCAAATTTTAGTTGAAATTCATAAGAAAAATATCTAAGAATATTATAATAGGGTACCATTATTTCCATAGCCTTCTAAATGTAATTCAATATATAATCTTATTTATGTAGTCATTTCAAACAAAATCATATTAATATATTGATAATAATTTGGGTATGCACAACACATGAAAAATATAACAACACTGGCCAAAGTATTAGTAATTATTGGAAATATTTGAGGTATATAATATTTTTATGAGCTTAACTCAACCTATGAATAATCATAAATCAAAATTCAAGTATATGTAACATTTAATCAAAATGAGTCAAATTAGATCAATACAATATCATAATATTGTAGGGACTTCAATCAACTAAACCATATCAATATTTATTCTTGACTCATATGGATAATGAAAACTAGTGAACAAACCTTAAAGTTCTCAAAGATTAAATAATAATACCAATATAGAATCACCAAACTTCAATTATCGATTAAATAAGACTGTATTCTACTAATACTTATCAACAAGGTGTATAAATTGATTTTAATTTAAATTTTTTAATCCCTCTTACAATAAGGATGTGTGATCTAATATTATGTCAAATATCATTCAGTAAACTCCACACCAGATCTGAATACTTAAAGAATTAATCAAAATAGTTCCTTATGTATATTTACCCATCTAACAAGGAACACTATAATCTTAATAAAATATACATTATTAGGAGTATACATTAGTGTCATTAACAAAATTATGTATCATATCGAACCATATAAACTATGATTGAAAATAATTGAATAACATATGCATCTCTTGTTCTGAGTGTACAAGTGTAGGGTAGGTTAGGGGTCAAAGAAGTTTTCTAATATTTATCATATCCAAGATGATTTACTATATTTTAAAATCTTATCCACTCAGTTTACATTGATTTTAGGTGGAAACCTTCTCATAATCATATTTTATATGAAGGATTCTAGTGTATTGCAAAAGATACACCACAAACCCTTACATAAATAACACATAACGAATTCCATCCTATCCAACCATGTTAAAAATAAGTTATTATCCATAATCATACATTAAAACATTTTAATATTTTGTTGTTGATTTAGAATCGACACATTTAAAAAATATTGAGGCATCCTTATAATTTCACTCTAAAAAAATCTCATTTTTTTCAAACTCTCAAATTAACACTTATCTAATGAAAACGTAAAGACATATATTTATTGTATGAAGAATAGAGAAGCCACAAAATTTCTATAAAATAGTGGTATCTTACTCCTTAGAGGCTTAAAACATGTTTTGTATATGTTTTAGATATTTTGTGGCTTTTGATAACTTTTACCTCTAAGAAAATACTTTTCCATTCACCACAGGAGGTGTGGGCATACTATCAAAGGAAGAATTTGTGGATTTTGATAACTTTTACCTCCAAGAAAATATTTTTCCATTCACCAAAAGAGGTGTGGACATAATATCAAAGGAAGAATTCCATCAAAAAATTTTATATATATATATATATATATATATATATATATATATATATATATATATATATATATATATATATATATATATATATATATATATATATATATGTATGTATGTATATGTATATATGTATATATGTATATGTATATATATATATATATATATATATATATATATATATGTATATGTATGTATATGTATATGTATATATATGTATATATATATGTATATGTATATATATATATATATATATATATATATATATATATGTATATATATATATATATATATGTATATATATATATATGTATATATATATATATATGTATATATGTATATATATATATATGTATATATATATATATATATATATATATATATATATATATATATATATATATATATATATATATATATATATAAAGGATAGTGAATCATGACATTGTTATTGGGAAAATTATTATACAATAAAAATGCCATTAAATACAACCAGTCAGACTTCAAATATATATATATATATATATATATATATATATATATATATATATATATATATATATATATATATATATATATATAAAAGGATAGTGAATCATGACATTCTTATTGGGAAAATTATTATACAATAAAACATGCCATTAAATACAACTAGTCAGACATCAAATATAAGGTATTGATTTACAATAATTTATTAATAAAATAAATGGTATATGAATAATAACCATAGGATAACAATAATGGATATGAAATATACCATTTATATAAATTAATTAACAAAATTGTGATTGATCATATTGTTTTTCATCTTTGGATTAGATATTGATGTTATAATTGTTAACATGAATATCAAATTCAACACCGTTGTTTTTATTATTTTTTATGTTTTCAATCTATACCATCCATAATGAAAGATTAAATTCTAATTCATTTAAATAAATCATGATTGAACATTTAAAATAAATATAACTCATATATTCTTGTATATTTAATTTTATAATTATACATTTAGAGAAATGGACATTTACCTTTTTTATATACTTGTAGTTTGTACATAAACACTCCATTGAACACTTTATTCCTTGTTACCTGCAATGTATTAAATGTTTCTTGTTTTAGAGCTATACATATGGTTGTTATAGTGGAGGCAAAAACTTGTAGAGATGTACCATGCATTTTTTTAGAGAAGTCATAAATAAAAAGAAAAATAAATATTGTATTAGTATTATAAATACAAATAGTTGATAAATAGCATAATTATATAAATATTTAATGATATGTATAGATAAATAATAAAATGATATAAACACTTAATGATTTGTATAAATATGCATGATATTATCTTACCTTATTGCACTTTTAATGTGTATTGTGCATTCATTTAGGTTTTTATTATTGTATTATGTAATTTCACAAATAGCCATGACTATTACACACTATAATTTATTTAAGATTTTTTTTTTCAAAATTAAGTGCATTTGGGAAATACAAAAGTTTAAAATGTTATGCACCTGGTATTAATTAATATGGTTATTTTGATATTGGTGCCTCTACATTTTCCATAAAAGTTTGAAACTATACATGAAATATGGTTTGATTTTTAGTTTTGTAATTTCAACCCAATTCCTTTTCAATTATTTATAAGCACGCACCAATCTAACACTTGTATATATTCTTAAGACATCGCATGAATTTGAATTGTTGATAATAAATCTTAATCTTTCATAGAAAAAGTTATCTATATAATTTACAAAGGACCTTCCCATTTTTTATGAGTTCATCATATGAAATGTTGGTATGCATTTAGTTATGTCTTCCTCAAATTAAGATTATTTTGAGTAGATAAATAAATATTCAAGCTAAATATTTTTGTAATCCTGAGAAAACTTTGTCCCTGTAATATTATCCCAATTTAATCTATCGCCATATGGACCCAAAAATATAACCCATGTGTTTGTGATATATTTCAAATAACCAATACAAAAAATTCCCAAAGAGCATTGAATGCGAACAAATAGATGGTCAACTTTGTGAATGATGAATACATTGAAATCCCAAACAATAACTTTATCAATCAAATCCTAAGGAAATATTCAAGTTTTTTAACTTAACATCTTCAAAAAAAAATTATAAATATAAATAATTATTCATAAAATTAATGAATATGGGATTGAAAATTCTTAAAACATATGGAAAAAGATATTGAGGACCATAATGGAAGATAAAAATTTGTATATTTTTCCTTGAAAATTTACTTCAAATACTATCTATATAATTTATCAATAAAATTATTGAATCTACAGTTAATTATTTCCAACTTTTTTTTTTTTTTTTTTTTGAATACTTTGTTTTAGAACACATAAATAATCTAACCCTTTGACATATAATGTGTAATGTTCCATTTCCTCTTCAAGTGCAAAGTTTTTATTAACTAAAAGTGTCAAATATTTATTGGTGAAATAATATAGAAACTTTGATAATATGGTTCTTTAGATATTTTTTTATTTTCACAATTTTTTCATGTTGTTGTATCCAAAGGTTTTTAGCAAGGAAACAAACCTTGTTTCTGATAATGTTGCTAGTTCTACTTTTTTGGTCTAAAATCCCCTAAATATTTATAATTAGTGTTGTACCAATAAGATTAAAATATTTCTTGTCTAATACAGGAAAAGTACAACTTTTGAAAAAATAAAATGCCTTCTCAAAATAATTTTAATGTATTATTCCATTAAAAGAAGGTATTTTTTCTCATGTTATTATTTCCCTTAGAAATTAGTTTGTGTGAACAAGTTTTTCCCTTGTTCATAAAATTATTCTATATTTTATTCCCGTATTTTAATGTTCTTACAATCCCTTAATTTTATAAGGTCACATGAAAATAAAACTCTTTAAATAAATGAAGCATTATAAATTTCTTCATTGGCTTCCTTGTATTGGTTACATGTTCTATGAAAAATATGAAATGGAGTCCATACTTTTAGATATTGGGCCTTTATAATATCACATTTTCTTCTCAAAGATATGGAATTATTTTCTTTATTTTAAATAATTATCTATGTGTTTTAATTAGTGTTGTTCATTTGTAATTCTAAATCTTAAGGTAATGATCTCCATCATTCATTAAAGTACTTATTTTGATTTTGTAATAGATTGAGGATTATTTGGATCAAAATAATTGAACAAAATATCCTTCATTGGAACCTCCTTGTTTTTTATTAATTAATGAATTAGATATTTCACCCCTCTTTCATTTAGATTTCTTATTTTCATATTAAAATCCCCTAACTTATAACCTCTACAAGAATATTCAAGGTATATTTATCAAATGAAATATACAATTCAAAATGGTCTCTATATCTTTGATCAAAATTGTATCCCAAAAAAATTATACCTTTTATTTTATCTTATATTTCTATTTTGTTGTGAGTTTTTGTATATCCTTTTTCAAATCTAAAAGTAAATAAGTTACCCTTGCATGTCTTTACTTCGTCAATGTTATCTATATCTTTTTTGTAGGGTAATTTTAATAAATATTTATATGGTTGAAAGATGAGGAAGTTGGTTCAACTTTTTTAGTTCATACTTCAATATATTTTGTATTCTAAGGACCAAATCATCTCTATCTATCAACCTAGGCATTACAAGGTTTTCATAACTCCTGAAATGAAAGAGAAAGGTTTCACTAGAAGGATAAACATTAATTTTTTCAATTTCATTTTATTTGGGAGTAAATTTATTGAAATTAGTTGTATCATGATGGATCATCCACTCATCTACATTCCACAATTACAATTGAAATGGAATGACATTTGTAACTTCATCTTTGTTGCAGAGGAGGATTGTTCTAACATGAGTTGTTTCATTCCTAGATATAGTGACATTTGTAAGTTCATCCTTGTGGCAAAGGAGGATTGTTCCAACCTGATTTTTTTCATTCCTAGATATAGTGATAACCAAATAAATATCTAAATGCATACATGTTAAAATATATAACTCAAAATATCTTTCACTACCATGAATCTTATAGCCATCATAAATTTCAATATGTCAATTTGGTTTTAATTAAAGTTTTTGAATATTATATTTTAATATATCAAAATTATTTGTGATTGAGGTTTTCTTCTTTTTCCTTTTTATTTTTAGCATTTATTCCTCAATTAAATATTTTATAACAAGTAATTGAAATTAACGACATTAGTGTATTGTAAATTTTAAGTTTCATAATGTATCATTTAGACAATATCTGAATTCTAAATTACATTTTAAAATACATGTTAAATATTCAAAACATATGTTTTAGGCTATTCGACAATGCCAAATAAAGAAATATATGAATATGATACAAACATGTTTCATATGTTAAAACATATTATGTATATGTAAAATGTATCGACCAAGAGAAAATTTGAATATTAAATATTATATCCATATATTATATAAAATTAAAAATAGTATTTACCTATTGATGGTGATGAATTTGAAATCCAAGGTATCTCATTAGATATACCTTTAGAGGTGTCCCTTGGTTGATAACTTGAGATGTTTCTTGTTTGAAATATCTCTGATATCAATAGGTCAATACCTTTAATGGATATATTTGATTTTATAAAATATAGATACATTTTTTTGTATTTAAAATCATATCATTTAGAAGAAAGAGTATAGCCCTAGAAACACCCTCAAGACAAATAATATAAAGGGAAATGTGTAAAATTTTATTTAATTTATTACATTTTGATATAATAGGTGGGTTCTAAAAACATTTGATTTAAATTTATGAGGTATTTTAAAGATGATATCCTAAGAATATTATTTTTTACTTATTGGTGTTTGTGGATTAAGATTCCAAGATATATTCAGAGAGAAACCTTGATATCACAATTTATAAATTTTTATAGTAGGTGTTTTCTTTGAAATCATGTCAATTTGGTATAAGGGGTAGGTTTTTAAACATATAATTTTCATATTAGATGTGTTACTTTGAAGGTAAATTGAACATATTAGATACTATTTACTTTATGTTGTTAAACTTTATGGCTAAGGTGTTTATTAAGAGAGTACTTGAAAGGTATTTCTTGGGTGATACCCTAAGTGATATCTAACATTTAACAAAAATTGATATTATATATTGGATTCGAAATCATGTCAATATGGTACAAGATTTGGGTTTTCTAAACATATAATTTTTATTTAATTGACATCATATATTATATATCTTAAAAGTATTAGTATTTACTTATTGACTGTGTTAGATCTAAGGGCCAAGGTATTTCTTGAGATATACATTAAGAGGTATATTTTGGGTGGTACCTTTAGAGGTATTCTATTTTATAAAATTTTAGTACAATATTTTTCATTTGAAATAATGTGAAATTTATAAGGGAAATGTTAGAAAAAGTATAATTTAAATGAATCTATTATCATATAGGAGGTACCTCAAAGGTATTATTATTTAATGTTTTACAATGAGTAATTTGAGGGCAAAGGTATCTTTTAAGAAATACATTTAGAGGTATCTCTTAGGTGACTTAGGTGTCACTTTGAGAGATTTATCTTAAGTGACTTGGGTGTACATTAGCAATAGTAAAGTGATATGATTTATGAGATATACTCTTATTTGACACTATTGTAAATGAAAAATAAATATATGTCCCAAAATAAAGAGTTAATGAGTCTCAAGAGAAGAAGAGTCAAAATACAATTTGAAGATAATTTGTAGGTAAATCTGAGATGAAGGAGAAGGTGGGTAATTTGTTTCAATAAAATATTATCTTTCATTTTCTCATTTATGTGTTATTTTTTTATTCTTTTATTTATGGTATATTACTTCCATATGGTTTTATTCTTCCCACTATTCTACACCAAAAATGTGGCTATTTTAAAAGAGTATGAAAGCATATTTATTATTTTTGGATCTTATTGAATATTATCTTCTAATATTTGAGTCAAATATCCAAGGAGTAGCCCTGAATAAGGTGTATAAAAGTGCATAAAGATCAATTTTCCACTTGCTTGGACCTTTTTTATCATTGTTTGTCATTGGTATGTGTTTGTGGTTTGTATTGAAATAATCCTTGTGTAAAGCTTCATCAACTTGGAATATAGATGAGTGGTCCTTGTGGTTGGTGTAGTTAAATCTCTACACCCTACACCTCTACCTATCCTTATATTCTTGGTCCAATCTAATGGCTCTAGGATCAACCAGCTCTTTAGGTGACCCGATAATATTCTCTATTTTTTACAGACCCAAAAAAATGTAATTATAAAAAAAAAAAAATTATATATTTAAAAATGGATTTTGCAAGATTTTGTAGCTATAAGAATATTTATATTTTTTTATATCTTCTTTTAATTTATGCCAATAGAGGTAGTCGAATGAAGGTGATAAGGAAAAATGAAGATATTACAATATATGTTTAATTGAATTTATATTTTGCCATGAATCTTATTGTATTATTTATGGTAAAGTTATTTACAAGAGCATAGGGATTATGTAATTATATTATAATTTTCTCCAATGTCCTCATGGATTTTTGTGTATATTTGAATGGTGTATGGTAGCTGGTAAAGTTATTTTGCGTATTGAGGTATCACATAAAATATTCAATGAAGATATCAAGATTAAATCATGCTATATTTATACAGGTTACATCGAGTGTAATTAATTGCTATTATGGTGTAGTTATAATCTCAATGGTAGCGTAAATATCCATAGGTATTAGATGAAATAGGTGAAGGTTATGGTGACATGGCACAAGCAATATGAATAGTCTATTTTATAACTAATATAGCATTTACGAAGCATAAAATATTTATTCAATGTTAAATGGCGGGATTATATGAGGCTATAGCTTGTTCTTGGTTTTCCTAGCTACCATTTTTTATGGTATGACATTTTTCCTTCTCACTTTCCAAGCAATACATTGTAGGCCATACTATAGCTACTCTTAGGAGTTTTTGTGCACTTAAGAATGGTTATAGATATTTATCCATTTTGGGTAAAAAATCATTATTACTAAAGTTTTTCTATAGTGCAATGGACGTTACTACATGTGGAGATGTCAAAATAAGAGCTAGTCAAATTTCATTAGAAATAATGTCAAGTTTCATGTGTATTACAGTTAGGTTTAACAAATGTAGGTAAAATACATCAAGTGGTGATCTAAAAATCCAAAAATATTTCCTTGTAGTCAATATTTCCATTTCATGATCAGTTTTTTATAATTGTTAAGTGGTTTAAAGTTGAAAATGTTTGATTCAACTAAAGGGTTTATAATTTTGTAAAGTTATAAATGCATTTTGGGTTTCTAGTGTAGTTAATTGTAGAAGGGAATGGAGCTCTAAAAAAAGGGCCATGGAGATTAGGTATTTAAGAGTAATTTAGATATCTATAATACTTTTGTAATTGAAGTAAAATTGTAAAACCATAATTTATTAGGTTCTTTATGTGTATAGGGGTAAGACACTTGTTTTAGTCTAAGTGAGTGTATGCAAGGGTAAAGAGATATGAGTTATGATATTTATTATAATTTTGTCCTATTTATAAAGGAAAAATAAATATATATGTCAAAAATAAGGATTCAATAAATATCAAGAGAATAAGAGTCAGAAGGAAATTGTAAGAGCCTTTATAGGCAAATGTGAGATGGAGGAGAAGACACGTCATTTGATTGAATAAAATATTATCTTTAATGGTCTTATTTGGATGTTAATTTGTTATTATTATCCTTATCATTTTTTTTTCTTGTTTTATTCTTTCCACTATTAGATGCTAAAAATGGAACCTTGATAGTTTTCTCATAAGTGATACCCTTTAAGGTATTTATCAGGAGAGAATTTGTAGAGATCTCCCATTTTATAAAATTTGATTTCAAAATGTAAGCTTTGAAATCATCTCAAATTTATGTAATGGATAGGTTTTTAAAATAATATAATTAAGATGCAAGAGATATATTTTTAAATATACTTTGAGGTAATAATTATTTACTTGTTGATGGTGATGGATTTGAGGTCCAAAATATTTATTAAGATTTACCATGTGAGGTATCTCTATAGTAAAGCATAGAGATATATTTTATGAAGATAAACTTTAGGTATAATATATCTATTTAGTAATATCTTTATGGTATCACTTTGGTGTTTGGATTAAGGTAAGTCTACCTTTGACTAGTGTGCAACCCATCTAGGATAAAATTTTCTATAGTGCAATTGATGTTACTACATGTGGAGATGTCAAAATAAGATCTAGTCAAATTTCATTACAATAATGCCAAGATTCATGTGTTTTATAGTTGGGTTTCACAAATGTAGGTAAAATACATCAAGTGGTGATATCAAAATCCAAAATTATTTGCTTATAGTCAATATTTCCATTTTAAGATTAGGTTTTTCTAATTATTAAGTGGTTCAAAGTTGAAAATGTCTAAAGAAAGTAAAGGGTTTATAATTTTGTAAATTTATAAAAGCATTTTGGTGTTTTAGTGTAGTTAATTGTAGAAAGGAATGGAGATATAGTAAGAGTCCATGAATATTAGGTATTTAAGAGCAATTTAACCTTGATTTATTAGGGTCTTTGTGTATATAGGGGCACGACACTTGTTTTATTATAGATGAGTGTAATCAAGGGTAAAGGGATATGAGTTATGAGATTTATTCTAATTTGGGACTATTTGTAAAGGAAAAATAAAAATATTTGTCAAAATTAAGGATTCAATGAGTCTCAAGAGAAGAAGATTCATAAGGGAATTTGAAGAGCCTTTATAGGCAAATGTGAGATGGACGAGAAGACATGTTATTTGATTGAATAAAACATTATATTTAATTGTCTAATTGAGGTGTTAGTTTGTTATTATTATCTTTATCATTTATTTATTTTGTCTTGTTTTATTATTTCCACTAGCATATGCCAAAAATAGAACCTTGATAGTTTTCTCGTAGTTTTAAGGCATTTCTCAAGAGAAATTTTATAGAGATATCCCATTTTATAAAATTTGAATTCAAAATGTAGGATTTCAAATCATCTCAAATTTATTTAATGGATAGGTTTTGAAAATAATACAATTACGATGCAAGATATATATTCTAAAAGATACTTAAAGGAATTATTATTTACTTGGTGATGGTGATGGATTTGAGGTCTAACATATTTGTTGAGAGTTACTATGTGAAGTATCTCTATAGTGATGCATTGAGATAATTTTTATGGAAACACACTTTAGTTCTAAGATATATATTTAGTAATATCTTTATGGTATCACTTTAGTGTTTAGATTAAGGTAAAACCACCTTTGACTGGTGTGTGTTGAGGTCAACATACCCCCATTTTTGAAAATTGGGACCCTTGAGATACTTTGAACCTTAACCCTAAAACCATGGCATATTTTGAACATTATTTAAATTTGAAGATCATCCACTTTGATAAAGTTAGCTTACTAATTTATGGTTTTTCTTTAGTCTTACCTAACGTGCTAATAATTGGTCTTCATGTTTTATATTTACAAGTTTTATGGATCTCTTGCTGATGGATCATGATTATATTTTATAGATTAACTCTATTTGATATTTATTTTATGAAATCTCTCTCTCAAAAAACCCTAACTCAAGCTCTTATTTCAAATTTATATTTGGTGGGAGCAAATTGGCAAGAACATTTCAAATTACTTTGGACCTAAGTTTAATTTTCATGTTAAGGCTTAGTCATATTTTTTAACATGACCAAAACTTAACTTGAAAGTCCTACTTGGTTCCTTTTATTTTTCCCCTTTGTTTCCTATATTTTTAACTAAGTCTAATGTTCATGTTGGCAGGGTCACTTTTAATTTTTCTATTGTGGTCCTTTTGTTATCTATTTAGCCTTAAGTCTTAATTCTAAGGCCCCATTCATGTTTATCAACATGAATGAAACCTTATACTTAATGTTTTATCATTAGTTTCTATCTTCCCAAGTCCTAACTTATAAACCTTCCTTCTTTGTAGATCTAATGGCCTGCACTTAAGCAAAATAGAAGATCAGATGACATGAGGGAAGCCCAAAGGTTGGATGGGCCCTTGCACTAAATATAAGCATAATCCTATTTTATATCATACAACCTTGGTATATATTTTAATATGAAAATACATTAGTTTAAAACTTAGGCTTTTTACTTTAATTAACCAAAGGAACCAATCGCGTACAAGTGCCTGAATCATGATCCACAATTCATGGTCACTCATGGCTTTTAATCAGATGGAGTGAAGATAACATTGAAAATTAAAAAGCCCAAGAAGCTCCATGAAGTCACCATATGGCACTCCCACATTTAAATTCAAGAATTTTATAAGCTTAAATTTTATGTTCATGTGACCATCCTTTGATGTTTGTGAGGCCATCATTGACATCCACATGACCATAAACTTTAAGCCCATTAAAATAAGGAATTTTGGGAGCTTAAAGTTGACGTTCGTGTAACTATCATTTGACATCCATGCAATCATTAACTCTAATCCTACCAAAACTAGGAACTTTATGAGCTTAAATTTCATGTTTGTGCAACCATCATTTGACATATATGAGGCCATCTTTGACATTTGTGAGGCCATAAAATTCAATATCTTCAAACATTTTATTTAGATTAAAAGAACATGTGTTTCTAACATTCAAAGGGACCAATTTTATATTGTGCTTTAAAAAAATTAGCATAAAATGCTTTAACCTAAGTCTTTTCATGTTTGTTAATATAAAATAGACTTAGCTAAAAGAATTTTAACTTAAGTCCTTTCTATAGATATGTCATGATTAAAGTCCTCACACCTTGCAAGATTAATAGATCATGTTTCATTGAGCCTATATGATCTGACAACATGAAATCACTGATGAGCTTTCAAAAGAGCTCTAAGAGCATGTGGGCTCAACATGTGGTAGATGCTCATTCAATGTATGACTAATAGAGGAAGTAGAGTTATGAAAGCTAGTGGAGGTGCCAAATGGCACAACCATAAGGTTTTATGCAAAAATGGCCAATGACATGTGAAGGCATGTATCATGATCAATATCCCATACTGATCCTTAGACCTTGATCAAATGATACGAAGAAAAAGGTAATTTTGAAATACCAATGGCTAGTGCTTGGAAGTAATTTGTGAAAAACTCCATGAAAGTTGTAGATAGACACCAAATAAACACCATGTAAGCACAAAATGACAATAATAAAGATCTTGTGTGCCTAAAAATGCAAACATATAAAGGCAAGGGTTAAAATAAAATTTGAGGCACATATGAGCCAAAGTCCAAATAAGCCACAACCATTAAATCTTCAAAGTCCCTAAAAATTGCATAAAAGGTATTACGTGAACTCGTATTGATCACAATAAATCCTTAGAGAAGTTTAATCATGATTTGAACATGAAATAATTAACCTAGAGACCATTTACAATCTAATTGTGAGAAATTCCCAAGTCTGGTAGCCATGGCAACTCGGATGAAACAATTAGTGGATGAGACAGAATTGTATCTATCTACATATAATGAAAGGAGGGTGTTCAAGGACACAAACATGGACACTATTGCACTGAGTATAGGTAATAAGAACTAGTCTGAGATCTTTTAAACCATTGAAGAAATACAACTCATCATAGAAGAAGAATAGAATATTTCCACTATTCTAGATGGACATTCTCCACCATGTTGCTACCAAACCAGAGGTAATCCACTATATTAGCATTTTTGATCCCATTTTCAAAGACGATAGGATTGAGCAGGGTTGGTTTTTTCATGAAAGGACCTTTAGAAGAATTGCATTCATTTCCATGTTGGCCTTTGAGAGTTATTACAAACTTTAGAAACCCCAAGTGGATTTTCCCACTATTAAGGAATAGACTAGCAAGAATTATCTAGACACCATCCTTAGGCATGGTTGTTCCAAGGGAACCATGTGATCTAAGACCCTATTGGCAACATCCCAATTACCCAATTTATAGAGGGGGTTAGGCTAATCATGACTATGTTAAATAAAATATTTGGAAACCCTTCAACCACTTATGTTAACAAGAGTTGGGTGTCTTACATATACTTCATGGTAGAGAAAGAACTCACTCCCCTAATTGTAGAGATGATTAGCATCTATTTATAATGGCAATTTACATCCATTAAGAGGAAAACTAGTAACCAATTTTTTATGATGTCTTATCTATTAGATGACCTACAAACCTCCACCAGAATCCCTCACATCAAAAATTGGTCACCTGAGGGAAGATTTATAGTCTCCCACCACTCTTTAATGCTACACATATTCAAATATAGGTATAACATCTAATTCATCTATGACTATGTGTATGCAAACTTGGTAGAAGCCATCATAGGGATCCTTATGCCTAGGGTAAGCCCTCTAATCAAAAAATATGTAGAGCTAATGGGAGACATCTATTTGTACCCATATTGTATAATAATCAAAATTGAAGGGATTTTTATCTAACCTTACAATTTTCCTCTCTATGTTCCCACCAAGATGGCAGAGCAAGAAATTACATAATGAATTCTTAATGGTATGGATAGAGTTTGTAAAGACAACAGGAAAGTCCTCCTCCATTTATTTCCTTGAACCATTAGTATAAATATGTTTTAAAATTGGGATCAAGTGAATATTTTTGTTAGGCTTAGGGATTATTTCAAATTATAACTTGATGAGTTGAAGATGTGGGACCTCAATGGCACAGTCTCCGCACACTGAAAATCCAAGAAATTGGCCAAGCTAGTGTATGAGCACCAACATGGTGTCCATGACACCATATATATAAAAACAAACAATTTTGAGGAAATATTGGATACTCTCAAGGTATATAACATTAGACTTGATCATGGATTGACCAATGATGAGAAACCATTAGGTGACATATGGAAAATAGGACCTCTCCAATACTATTTTATGCCTAGACCTTTAAGGCCCCCTCAAGAGAACCTAAAATTGGAATGGTAATAGATCTAACCCATCATCTTCAGTCCCTCCCTAAAGACTAGCATCTCTAGTTGAATACCTAGACATGATTACCTTGGAGCTTGATGAGACAATGGAAGATTCCCTCAACATTATCTGTGAGGCATATAGCTCTGATAAAGAGGAGGATCATATTTACAAAGTATAAGCCCAAATAGAAGAGGTTGAGAAATAAAAAGGGAAATAAGTTTCCCTAGACCTAGTCCTAGTGGCACCATTGAAGAAGAGAAAGATAGAATTGGCAATAGTCTTACTTGCATCAAAGAAGACAATGTTGACTTGCACTCACCCCATGAGTGAGGTCAACTTATTTAGTGATTAGTACCCCATACATGGACTAATCATACCTGATTGGTTCATCTATGGAAAATACATAAAATCCCAACCTGGCATAATGCATGGGCCCTAACTATGACTATTAAAATTGATGTACATGATGATATTGATCCATGGATAAGGGACTTGATGAAGGAGGATGAAGAAAGAAGAATAGTGACTACTATAGGGTCAGGTAGCAAGCAGATAGATGCTCCATGATAATCAAGCAGTGACTAAATGGAGGCTCTAAAACCTCCAAAGTACATTGAACCAACTACTATTGTGCAATTCAATCTAGAGATAGCTGCATTAGAGAGAGTGACAACTATAAAATCCATGGTGAGAACTAAATATTTCACCTTTGAAAAGGTTGAGCCATTTATGCGATTAAATCTAGTTGGAGGTTAGATACTTGGTGAACACCCATCCACGTAAAGGACACTGAAGAACTGATTGAGGCTCACTCATCTCAGGTCAGAGTAGGCATTAGAGTTATGAAGCAAATAATAGCTAACTTGGAAAAGGAAAAAGAGAACTTGGAGATGCAAGTTGTCTTAACAGTGCCTAAGTCAATGATTAAAATCCTTGATAAATCCTTCTATGATATGTTTGAGTCCCTGAAGCCAATGAAGCTAAGGCAAAGTGCATTAGGATAGTAGAATGCAGTGGCTAAGGATCTCATAACCTAATGGCAAGATTTAAATCATAAAATAATAGGGCTGATCAACATATAAGTTGCAAAGTAGATTTTTGGTTTCAAAATAATTAGTCTAGGACACTTGAATTCCATTTAGGGAATTATTGTTGAAAAGGTCTAGAGTTTATGTGTTTTCTCACAATAACTATAAATATTCCTAAAATATTATGAGGAGCTAATAGAAAGGATTAAAAATCTCCTTGGGACAATGCTCAAATACCATACACAACCCATTATCCTAGGAATCATCAAGGATGATGAAATAAAACATAGGGATACTTTGGTGACTCAAGAAATAAAAGGTAAAAGTCAAGGCTAGTCTATGGTAGACAATAATAGGATCCTAGACATGATCCTAAACGCAGGGAAAATAATAACTAAGGTCAAGAGCATCAAGGAATTTATGTCAGGAATGATAAGGAATTGAATGAGCTTACTAACAAAGAGGAAGAGTGTCATTTAAGACCACCTATAGATTTAGAGCTGGTCAATGAGTAGCACTAGTGGGCTATGAATATCCTCCAATAATAGCAAGAAAGTTCTCAAGCACAGGTCCCACCAACCACCTAATTAATATTCCATTTTGTAAAAGCTTTGTATTATTTTGAAAGAGGAATATTATTTTATGAAGGCATATGTTAGTTTGTTAGCATATTTCTTCTAACTCAGTTTAGTTTGGAAAAGTAAATGAATTCTATAACTTTGTCAAAAATGAACAATTGACCTTCATTTTTGTACATTTATATCTTTTAATTGATCGGTATACTACCATATCCTCCTATAAAAGTTAGTATTACCATTTTGTAAAATGAGAGAAATTTGAGTGAAATTTGTATACTTTCAGTAATTAATACATTCAAGGATTCTAAAAAGATTGCCCAAGTTTGTTTGTGTTAATTGTTACATGGTGTTTCTCTCAATTGCTAGTCTTAAGTCTTGAAATTGAATAGTTTATATGAAATCAGAGTTTCATTTTTGATTACAAGGTTGCTAATTTGTGCTTATGCTAGATTAGTTGAATGATCTTGAATTTGGTTCATTTTTTTTGTTTTTCATTGAAATGTGCTAATGTTATTTGAGTGTGGTAGTAAATATTTAAAGTAAATTTGGTTATTAATTGTACTTATTTATATCATTCTTAGAGGTTTTTCTAGTGTGTAGTGAGATCTAAGCTTATGCTATTTTGTACTATATACTAGTTAAATGCATACTCAATTGTAATTGAAACTTTATCATAATGTTTGAGACTACAATTAGTAATCACTTATTCTCTTTCTACCTTATCTTTCTCTTTTGCTTCTTTTTTAACCAAATCACTTTAATTTAAATTCAATTTTAAATATCTATTTATAATTAGTTTGTCATTTAAACATTGATCATAATTCACTATTATTATCATATATACTTACACTTCATAAAGATTTGCACCATGCTGGCTCCCAACCATCAATTAATATAAATTTTTTGAAATAATTAAGAATTGTTATGCTGATATTTCACCATATGTAACATAAGTTGCCAAAACCTACTACTCATGCTCTAAATTTCCAAAACTCTAAAATGAGAAGTGTTCTTTGAACACTAAGGGCACTTGTGATACATTTATAGGCATTAATAAGTCCCATTGGTGCTCGAAGGAGGGCAGCTTTGTGAATTGGTTGAATCTTTGTTAATCTTAGTGTGTTGATCTAAGATTCATGTTATCTTTCCCCTTTTACATAATTATTTCCTTATAAGTGTAAATAGCATTGATGTTTGTGGTCTTTTACATATATTTGTGCTTCTTTTAGACAAAGATCATAGTTATTTGAAGTTTGATGCTTAGTTTTGGTAAAGATGGATTAAGATTTGAAAATTTGCGGTAGTTGAGATTAGAATAACTTATTTTGATCAAAGATTGGTATATTTGTCACATATCTAGGTTTATTTGAGCTTTGGAATTTTAAAGTTATACCATATTTGCATAATTATACATATCTTTGAGCTATCTTAGTCAAAGATTGACATCCTTTATTGTTTTTTATAAAAATATTTATAAAATTAGCGTAATGTGTAGGTTTAATCCTTATTCTTTATAAAGATTAACTTGACACATCATATTTTAAATAAAATATTCAATCTTCAATATAAAATAGCCAAGTATCCAAGCAAGATCATATTCAAAGACAAGAGAACCTTTTCTTGAGCTTGAAGTCCATATAAGAGCCAAGCAAGATAAAGGTAGGTGTAGATGTTCTAAATATTTGCTAACCTCACCTATTCAAGGTACCCCTACCTTAAACCTTTGTCTAGGTATGGCTTGGTTGGGTGATTCTTCAATCAACATGTCAAGTGTGGTACATGATCTCTCATGTAATCCTAAAAAATACTTGCCAACATTTAGTCCAACTAGTATTGTAACTACTGAAGATCACATTAAATCTTTCAAAGTTGTCTTCAAGTTACTAAATGTCATACATGATGTAACATGCAGATTGTTCCCCTTTAATTTTAAATATGTTTCATACAAATGGTTTTTCAATTTGCCTAACAATTATATTACTAGATGGGAAGGTTTCACTAATTTTTTCATAGACCTGTTTGGTAAAATTATTAGTCTATGTATCATATACCACTAGTTCACGACCATTAGGAGGGATGCAAGCAATCCCATAAGCTATTTTAATGCCAAGTTACATAAAATGCATAGCAAGACCATAGAACCTTATAAACCTAATGAGTTTTTAGCTCTAGAAATCTATAAGGATGTAGTGGATCATATGACTTCTGTATTTCTAAAAAAGTCTCTTCTAGATATAACTTAATTAGCTAGGGATTATTCTTAAGTAGTGATCATCAATGATAAAATAAAACCCTAAATATAAATGGCCTACTATGTCCCAAATATAAATCTACATTTTCCCACTTTGAACATCTTTCCCAATAACAATGAGAATGTTCCATCCTTGAATTAACTCCCAAATTTGAATCAATTACCTTTGAGTCATGTTGTTCCCAATTAGAATTTAGGATTCTTGAGTAATCTTGATGCTAATGGATTCAATGCAAATGATCAAAAAAAATTATACTAGCTCTTGGTACTAACAATAACCAAGTGCATAATTCTGAAACTCTCAAGAATGATAATGAATTTATTCTAAAATGGTCTAAAAATTAAGAACTGATTTCTTTTATCTATAAAATTAATTTGGCAATACCGAAGAGAGATCTAGTAGTACCTTCTCATTATAAAGGTTTAATAGGCCTAATAATAGGTTTTAGAATGATGGCTTCCACAATAATAAGAATAATGAACCATATTTTGAAAAGAGGATTATGAACATGAATCTGATTAATATTTCTTTGCTTGATTATTGTATGGTGTATCATACAACTAAGTATGGTGAGATTGATTTTATTGAGTTTTGTAAGGCTTTTTGAATATTTTAAATAAGAGTTAGACTCATTTGAAGTGGTCTCTAATAAGGATAGAAATGTAGGTACTTCAGGATCTAATCCTATTGATCAAAATTTCATGGTGACGATGTTTGATTTCCCTTTTCAAGAGGACAATGAACTTGGTGATGTCCCTAAGAAAATTTAGGGCTTCTAACAATTCTTTAATAAGACTTATCCTTTGAATAATGGAGAGTAGAGGCATCCCTTGACTACCTCAAAACCTCCAAATAACTTTATAATTCCTCCAGACACTTCTTCAAACAATGATCTAGAACCACCCAAATGGAGTACCTCTAGGCGTAATGTTGATTTTCCTAGTTCTTCAAATAACACTAGTTATAATATTGTTGAAGAAATGAAAAATATAAAATCTAAAATCACATTGCATGAATTAACATATATCATAGAACAAAGGGACCTCTTTCTATAATCATTTCAAAAAATGTAACAAACCACCTAAAGATGACAATGCTAATGTGGCTTTGCACAAAGCTAAGGCAAAATCCCCTCCTTTTCTCCTCACAGTCAGGATGTTCGGTAAGAATTTTCAAAATATTTTATTATATTCTAGTGCATCCACTAATATCATGCCATTAGGTATTTCTAAAAAACTTGGCTTCACACCTATTAAGTTTGATAGAGTTATTTCTCAATTAGACAAATCTAGAGTCAAGGTGATTGGGGAATTATTAAATGTCTATATTCAATTGGCCTTTGATCCTAGAGTATAGCAATTTATTGATATCCAAATTGTTGACATCCCTAATGTTTATGGGATCATATTAAGTAAGGAATGGACCAAAGTTATAAATGGCTACATGTCCATAGATTCTTCATATTTATGGTTGCCTTCCTAACCAGATTAAGGTTGAAGGAGATCCAAGAATGAAACACTTGATCATTGAGTACAATGTTTTCAATGAAAGGGTCAACATAATTGAATCATACTTAGGTGTTTTCACCCTAAATATTTCAAAGGTATGTGATCCTAAGATTACTCATGTTATGCCTAGGTTGTGAAAGCTACATTTTGATGGTGTTAGGTGTAAGGCTAGATCTAGAGTAGGCATCATTCTAACTAATCCTATTGGTAATAAATACCATGATTCCTATAGTCTATAGTTCCCATGCACAAATAACCTTGTTGAATATGAGGTCCTCATTTTTGTCTTACAATTTGCCATAAAATATAAATTTAAATAACTACTAGTCTATGGTGATTCAGAACTAGTAGTCAACCAGGTAAGAAGCAAATATCAATGTAAACTCTCATACCTCAAGAGGTATAATTTCAAGGTCTAGGATATAATTGAGTCTTTTGATGCCTTTAAAATTGTCTCCATCCCCAAATAGGAAAATCAAGATGTTGATGAGTTAGCATATGTTGTAGCCATCCTCATACCTAACCAAGGCTTGCCCAACTTCAACATTGAGTTGATACA
>JARHVA010002360.1:2255000-2275000 GCA_037957365.1 Torreya grandis | reverse complement strand
GTATGGCTATGTCTTGATGTTTGATCCCAATTTTGCAAGTGCAAGGTTTGTTTTAATCATATAATGAAATGGATAATGGCATTGATCATTTGGAGTGGATGACATAGTTGTTTTTCTGAACCAGAGTCTCTAAGTTCTAACAAATTTCTATGTATCCCCCAGAAGTCACATTTCAAATTACTTTGGTCTTAAGTTTAATTTTCATGTTAAGGCTTAGTCATACTTCTTAACACCACCAAAGGGTTGAAGCATAATATTGTGTCTCACTTTTTGGTATAAAGGGGCCAACAAAAAATAAAAATGTGAACATTTCTTAATTTGTATAGACAATAGTGGCTTAACCGTATAAAATATGAAAATGGTGTAAACTAATGAAATGTTTTATTTTAAGTGTAGATTACATTTAATATTTACTTGAAAAAAAAATTAATACCTAAATACATAGTGTGTATGTTTCATATACAAAACATTTTATTGACTACTTGATTTCTCCTCATAATTTTCTCAAAACATAATATTTTCTCAATATTTTTTGTGAAGACGTCTTAGAAATATGAATGTAGTGCAAGATTATTTTTTAGAATTTTTTGATTAAAAAAAAATTATTAATTTTTTAATTATCAAGGAATAGAATATAAATGCTTATGTCTTCTCCTCATGATATTTTTTAATATATATGTCAAGATATTCTATTTTTTCACCATTGGAACAAGGACATTAAAGTCCAGTGCATAGATATTTTTTATTTTTTTTACCATAGTCTGTTATTTTTCCTAGTGCCTCAAACATATGGTACTTCATTTTATAAATAAGTATATTTTACTAAATAAATAAAAACAAATATTAAATATTATTATATTTTATAAAAAATCATATTATTAGGATGATCATAAAAAGACTTATTTATATGTAGAGCTACATGGTTTTATTTTATTTTTTCATCCTAATATGTGGCATCCGAAGTGGAAATTTTAGGCCAATAGTAGATTTCCCCTTCAATGGGTGAGGATTTCATGCCACATGGGGTTGAATGAAGTGGGTTTGAATGAAGGGGGTTCATTAGAACCCCCCTCAAATAAATCATTTCATTGGCCATTTCATTCAAATTAATCAAAAACCTTTGACCCCCTTCATTTGAAAGGGGTTCGTTTGGAGTGGGTTCATTCTAAGGGGGTTTGTTTGAACCCCAAATTTTTTTTTTCACATTTGGATGCACTTGGATGCCAAGTGGGGCTCACTTATGTGCCATAGCCCCAAAACTTAACTCGAAAGTCCAACTTGGTCCCTTTGATTTTCCACCTTTGTTTCCTATATTTATAACTAAGTCTAATGTTCATGGTGGTAGGGTCACTTTTAATTTTTATAGCATGATATTTTTGTTATCTATTTAGCCTAAAGTCTTAATTCTAAGGCCTCATTCATGTTTGTCAGCATGAATGAGATCTTAGCCTTAATGCTTTAGCCTAAGTTTATATCTACATGAGTCCTAATTTAAAAAACTCTCTTCATTATAGATCTAATGGCCTACTTAAATGGAATAAAAGATTAGATGGTGCAAGGGAAGGTTGAAGGTTGGAAGGGCCCCAGTATTAAATATAAGCTTAAGCCTAAATTTTATCATAGTTTAAAACTTAGGTTTTCAACTTTAATTAATCAAAGGGACCAATCACGTATAAGTTCCCAGATCATGATCCATAGTTCATGGTCACTCACAGCTTTTAATCAGATGTTGCATAGATAACGTTAAAAATTGAAAAGCCTAAGAAACCTCAAAGTGTCACCACATGGCATTCTTCTATTTGAATGCAGGAATTCGATGAGCTTAAATTTGATGTTTATGTGACCATCATTTGATGTCTATGAGGCCATCATTGACATTTGTGCTACCGTCAACTTTAAGCCCACCAAAACAAGGAATTTGAGGAGTTTAAATTTGATATTTATGAAACTATCATTCGACATCTATGTGACCATAAAATTTAATCCCACCAAAATTAGAAACTTCACAAGGTTAAATTTAACATTCACATGACCATCATTTGATATCCACAAGACTATCTTTGATGTCTGTGAGGATATCAAATTCAAGCTCTAAGAACATCTTACTTAGACAAATTTAACATGTGTTTCTATCATTAAAATGGGCCACTTTTAAATTATGATTTTTAAAACTTAGCATAAAATACTTTAACATAAGTATTTTTGTGTTTATTAATATAAAATAGACTTAAGTAAGAGCATTTAAAACTATGTCCTTTATATAGAAATGTATTGATTAAATTCCTCACACCTTTCAAGATAAATGGATTGTGCTTCATTGAGTTCAGATGATCTGATGACATGAAATCATTGATGACCTTTTAATAGATCTTTGAGAGCACATAAATGTTACACATGGTAGATGCTCATTTGATGTATGACTAGTACATGAAGTAGAGATCGAAAATCCCAAGGAGATGCCAAGTGGCACAATCATGAAGCTTGATGAAAAGATTGATAATGACATGCAAAACCTCATATCATGTTCAATATCCCACGTTAATATTTGGATCTTGATAAAATGATGTGAAGTAAAAGGTAATTTTCAAATACCAACATCTAGTGATTTGAAGGCATTTATGAAAAATGTTGTGAAAGTCCTAGATAGATGCCAAATAAATGCCACAATAACAAAATGATAAAAATAAAGATCTTGTGTGCTTGAAAATGAAAACATATAAAGGCAAAGGTTAAAATAAAATATGAGGCACCTATGAGTCAAAGTCTAAATAAGACACTATCATTAAAACTTCAAAAGCCATAAAACTTGCATAAAAGGCGTTAAATGAATTCAGATTGATCATAGTAAATCTTTAGAGAATTTTAATAGTGATTTGAGTATGAAAGAATTAACTGAAAAAACATTTTAAATTTAATTGTGAGCAATTCACAAGTCTGGTAACAATGGTAGCTAGAGGAAATAATTAAAGGATGAGATAGAATTGTATCTATCTACATACAATCAAGGGAGGATCTTCAAGGACACAAACCTAGACACTACTACATTGAGCATAGGTAATAAGAACTAATCTAAGCTCTTTTGGACTATTTAAGAAATTCAACCCATCACAAAAGAAGAAAAAAAGATTACCACTATAACTTGAAGGTATTATGACCTAGTTGTAGTCTAGATGGCTAGTCTCTACCATGCTATCACCAAACCATAGGTAATATACTATATCAACATCCTTACTCTCATTTTTAAGGATTATAGGATTGAGTAGGGTTGGATTATTTATGAAAAGACCTATAGAATAATTGCATTCATTTCCCCATTAGCCTTTGATATTTATTAATTTTTTTGAAAACCCCAAGTGGATTTTCCCACTATTAAGGAATAGATTGGCAAGAATGATCTAGACACCATCCTTAGGCCATGGTTGCTCCAAGGGAACCATGTGATCTGAGATCCTTCTGGAAACATCCCATTTTCCCAATTTAGAGAGTGGGTTAGGGTAATCATGACTCTATTAAATAGAATATTTGGAGCCCCTTCAACCACTTATGTTAACAAGAGTTGGGTGCCTTACACATACTTCATGGTATAAAAATAGATGACTCCCCTAATTGGAGAGATAATCAACATCTATTTAAAATGATAATTTTTAGCCATTAAGAAGGAAACTAGTAACCCATTCTTCATGATATCCTATCTATTGGATGCCCTGCTAGCCTCCACTAGGATCCCTAACATTAAAAATTGGTCACATGAGGGTAGATTTACAGTCTCCCACACTATTCATAGCTACACATATTTAAATATAGGAATAACATCCAATTATTCTGTGAGTGTGTGTATTCAACCTTGGTAGAAGACATCATAGGGATCCTTATGCCTAGGGTAAGCCCTCTAATCAAGAAATATTTGAAGCTAATGGGAGACATTTGGTTGTATCTAAATTGTATAGTAATCAAAATTGAAGAGATTTTGATCCAACCTTATAGGTTTCCTATCTACATTTCTACCAAGCTATCAAAGCAAGAAATTACATACCAACTTCTTAATAGTGTGGACAGAGTGTGCAAAGATAAGAGGAAAGTCCTCCTCCATTCCTTTCCTTTAATCATTGGTAGAACTATGTTAATAATTATGATTAGGTGAATAATATGGCCAAGCATATGGATTATTTCAAATTTAAACTTGATGAGCTAAATATATTAGACCCTAATGGCACGGTCTCCACACATTTGAAGTCTAAGCAATTGGCCAAGCCATTATATGAACACCAACTCGATGTCCATGAAATCATATATAACAAAGAAAACAATTTCAAGAAATATTAGCTAGGCTCAAGGGATATAACATTAGACTTGAGCATAGATTAACTAGTGATGAGAAACCACTAGGTGACATATGGCAAATGGGACCTCTGCAATACCATTTACTACCTAGACCTTCAATGCCCCCTTAAGAGAAACCACAAGTGGAAGAGAAAAAACCCAAAACATATATTACACAAGGTCCTAGTAAGGAAAAATTGGAAGAGAGACATGGTGAGGACCCATCATCCTCAGTCCCTCCATAAAGACTAGCATCTCAAGTTGAATACCTGGACATGATTGCCTTAGAGCCTAATGAGACAATGGAAGATGTCCTTAAGGTTCTTGTTGAGGCATATGTATCTAATGAAAATGAGGATCATTTTGAATAAACATAATCCAAAACAAAAGAGATCAAGAAATAAAAAAGGAAAGAGATTTCCCTAGACCTAGTCCTAGTGGCACCATTGAAGAAGAGAAAGGTAGAATTGGCAATGGTCCAAGTTGGATCAAAGAAACCAAAGCTGAATTTCACTCACGACATGAATGAGGTCAATATATTTAGTGATGAGTACCCCATCCATGGACCAATCATCCCTAATTGGTTCATCTATGGGAAAATGTAGAAAATCACCAAATGGCACCACTCATGGGCCCTGACCAAGACTGTTAACATTGATCTACATGATGATATCAAGCCATGGATAAGGTTTTTAATGAAAGAGGAGGAAGAAAGAAAAATAGTGGCTACTATAGGGTCAAATAACAAGTAGATAGATGATCTAAGAGCATCAAGCATTACCTAGATGGAGGCTCTAAAACCTCCAAAGTACACTGAACCAAATAATATTATGCAATTCAATTCATAGATATCTTGATTAGAGAATGAAAACTAGAAAATCTGTGGTAGGGACTAAAGAGTTCACCTTTTAAAAGGATAAGCCATTTGTGGGATTAACTCTAATTGGAGGTCAAAGACTTGGTGAACACCCCATCCATGTAGAGGATATTTAAGAAATGATTGATGCTAACTTATCTCAAGTTAGAGCAGGCATTATAGGTATGAATCAAACAATATCTAACTTAGATAATG
Organism: Torreya grandis; assembly: GCA_037957365.1. Classification (NCBI taxonomy): domain Eukaryota; kingdom Viridiplantae; phylum Streptophyta; class Pinopsida; order Cupressales; family Taxaceae; genus Torreya; species Torreya grandis. The sequence continues at coordinate 2,269,608 of JARHVA010002360.1, read as the reverse complement.
AAAAAAATAACTTGGAGACACAAGCTATCTTATCAATGCCTCAAGCAATTATTAAAATGCTTGATGAATCCTTTTATGATATGTTTGACGCCTTGGAAGTAATGAATTTCTGGTAAAATGCATTGTCACAGTGGAATATATTGACTAAGGGTATAATAACCCAATGTCAATCTTGAAAGGATTAAATAATAGTTTTGATCAATATTTAGGCTAGAAAGTAGATTCCTAGTTTTAAAACAATTAGTCTAGGATAATTGAATGTCATTCAGGATATTGTTGTTGAAAAGGTCCAAAGTTTATGTGCTTGGTTAAAACAACTAGAGAGACTCTTTAAAGATGATAAGGAGATAATGGAAAGTATTGAAAATCTCCTTGGGACAATATATAAAGACCCTATACAGACCACTATCCTAAGCATCATCAAGGATGATGAATTCAAACACAAGGCTACTTTGGTGACTTCGGAAATAAAATATAAAATTCAAGGGTAGTTTATGGTAGACAATAGTAGGATCCTAGACATGATCCTTGATGAGCTTAGAATATGGCTCATTATTGACATGTTATTTCCCTCAATTCATCTGTCGAAGGATATTATCTTATGCAAATCTTAGATGGTTAGATAGCTATTACATAGAAAATAGATATTTGTCTTGTTTATATTGAACCAAAGATTAGCCTTTACTTTGTCATTAATGTCTAATGCATAGCATGTTTTAGTGATTTTTTTTGTGAAGAATTCTTAGGAAGAAGACACATCCGATGTATAGTGAATGTTCAATTTTCATCTCCATCAATTATAACTACAAAATTTGCAAGCTTGCTTCTATGAACTCTGCAGGCTTGTTTCTACAGACTCTACAGGCTTGTTTCTATGGACTCTATAGGCTTGTTTCTATAGACTCTGTAGGCTTGTTTTTATGTATTTTGCATGCTTGTTTCTATAAACTTCGTAGGCTCATTCCTCCTAACTCTGCAGGGTCAATTCCATGGATTCTATAAGGATGAAGCTAAAAAAATGGAAGCTAGCAGCCAAATAGTATAAGAGAGAATCATTCCAACAAGAATACAATAATGAAAATAACTACCTACTATTTTGTAGGATTTTTTTTGATAAAGTTATATATATATTTGGATCGTAGGACTATTATAGGATAGGATATCTATTTCATTAGAATAATTGGATCTCTTGGAAATCCAATCTCCTATCTTTGGATGAATGGATTGACCAAGGAATCCTATTTTTTTGCATCCTATTTTGAGTTGATTATATTAGTATAGAATGTAAAATTTTCATCATTGAAAAGATATATATTAGATATTAGATATCAGATGATAGAGAGAAAATAATAGAGGAAAAGATTTATACAAGCATATTATAGGTTTTACCCAGATTGTAATCATTTTAGTTTTATAAATTATCACTTCAGTTTCCAACATTGATTAATATTTGTTCCTGAGTCTGAGAGGAGCAAGGGCCCACTCTCCTTGGAACTAGGAACTATGTACAATATTTATGTTATGTTTTATTAATTCGTTGTTATAACTAATTACAATCTTGTTAATGTTTACATTTATTCATAAAAACATCAAAACAAATTCACAATTTAAAAGGCATTTTCTTATTCCAAAATCATTTCCTTTCTAAGCAAAGTGTGTTTGTTTTTATAGCAGATGTGTGAAGCAAATTTCCTTTTGTTAGTTAGGAATGTGAATTTACTTTCCACTCAAGGATAAATAGGAGTGTGGATTTTAATTTCAAGCAAAAGAGTGGATTGATTTGATTTATTTCTTTTCAGAAAAAGAGTGAATCAAGTAGTTTAGGACACATTTGTTTCTTTATTCAAAGTTGAAATAGGATAATTAAACACCCCCATAAGCAGCCTTGTAGATCTACCATCCTATATCTTATTGTAGACAGCTTTGGACACCAGCCCTAGTTGATAAGACATCAATTGAATATTAATTAAATGAGGAGTTAAATGGCACTCATCATTTTTGGCATTGTTACTGGGGAAGCAAGGTGTTAGTAAGGTATTAATTATTGGTCTAGAGTGAAAAATAGAAAACATTGTAAGAACCCATAAAATCCCATAAAAATTTAATAAATTGATGTATCATCCTAGATATTCTAAAGTGTGATTCATCCAAAAATTTCTAACAAGAACACAAGTTGACACTCCTTAAACATCTCTGAGTAGTGAACCAAAAGTTACAAGTGAAACCTATCTGCAAGAATCTTCTCAAACTTGGATAGAAACCAGGACATTACCACAAGCAAGCCCCATAAGACAAATTTCTCAAGATCAATCTCTTACAGGAAGACACTATTTAGAAATTGCCAAGGATTTAGAAGAAGCATTTCAAAAATCCACATCCAAAAAAATAATTGAAAATTTTAAACAACCCATAACTAATACCATAAATATTCAGTGGGAAGATCATCCAAGCTTTCAAACATCATCAAAAGAAGAAATGGCTCTCCAAAAAAATCAACAACTTGCACAACCAGGAAGGACTTTTTCCTTTCCTATTATTGAAGATCCTAATGATCAAACCCCCATGAAAAATATTTTGCCAGCTAATCTACCAAATTTATGGTGAAGATCTATAGAATATCCTGATCAATTCCTATTTGAGTTTAAGGTGCTATGTTAAACCTATGACTACACAATAGATAGCAAGAAATTAAAACTATTTCCCTCTACACTTAAAGATGCAGCTATGAGATGGTTCATGGGTTTATCTAGCGATTTTCTTAGAACATGGGATGACATGGAAATAGAATTTTTGAACAAGTACCAAGATTACTGCTGAGTGTGAGAAAGAAAAGATGATTACCTTAAAATCAAATAGTTTGAGGATGAATCTTTAGAGGATTATTTGAATAGATTCATGTTCACTCATAAAATAAGCAATTATCCTCTCATTGAATAAGTTTAAAAATTGATTTTCTTGAAAGGGTTGGATGAAGATACTAGAGATGCCTTAAATCTGATGGGAGGTGGAGATATAAATAAGTTGGATTTCGATCAAATTTCTAAGCTTTGTACTAACTACTCTTGAATGAAACTTGGAATTAGGAAAGGAAGGTTTGGGAAATCTAATGAAGTGGGTAAGCTAATGGAAGAATTTTCTAATCTAAAGACAAATATCTTGATTACAGTAAACAGTACTTTGGATGGCCTTCAAGCTAAGGTAAATGAAACAAAACCCTTAGCAATCTACTATTCTAAATGCAGATAGAAACACACCCTTAGAGACTACCCCCTAGATAGAACTAATGTTTCATCATGTGGGATTTGTGATGCAATAGATCATGATACCAAACATTTCACCCTTCTACCTATTTTAAAGAATCAAATGAAAACACAAGTCCAGTCCAACAAAAAATTAAATTATATCTAGAGACAAAACTTTGGCCCAAAAAACCAAGTTCAAGGATAGTTTATTGAAATAAACCCAGTTAATCCATATGATCTATGTTAAAACCTTGAATCACTATGCTATAAAATTTTTATGTTATTAAAAATTGTGTTATTATCTATTTAAATATCATTATCCATAATTTTGTTTTCTTGAATGCAACCTATAGTGTAATGATTTTCTCGATGCTTAAATTTTTTGATCATAAGTGTTTCATTTAATCATAAACTCAAGTGACACATTCCTCTTATTTCATGAAAATCAAGCTTACATTAGAAATGTGGATTATTTTTATGTTTTTTCAAAAAACAATTTTGCTCTTAAAAGTGATATGCCTTACATGGTTTAAAGTCAAATAAAAAAAAACATATATGATTACAATTATGGTTATGATTAAAATAATGAATTAGAGGAAAATAATAGGGAAGATGGCATTGATAATATTAATTAAAATATGTTATGAATAATTTTTAGATATATCTATAATTATAAATCAATTCCAATAAATTTATTATCAAAATATTCCTTCTTATGAGGTACATTCATAATTTCCTCCTTCACTTGTAACTCATTTTTCTAATTTTTATAATCTTCCTTATTAAAATATTATGTTCCAAAATGAATAAAAATCTTCCATTTATTGTCCATTTTATAATTTTTTTATTCCTCTAAATTATGAGAATTTATTAGTCCCTTATAAATATTTTTCAATATATCAACATGATTATAAATATTATATATTTCAATCATTTATATTTTTCTAAAATTTTCCATAATGTTGTTAAACCTTCTTTGATTTATTATAATATTATATCCTCATCTACTTTTATTTCTATTGCTATGCAAAATCATAAAATAACCACTATGATGAATACTTTATATGATTTAAAACAAGTTAAGATTTTATTTTAATTGTCTCAAAAGCCAATTTATAGGGTCACTTCTAAAGATACACTTTAAAACCCTTCAACTCATAATGTAAATATCTATCTTTTTTCCAATTAGTCTTACTCCATCAATATTTGTTATTTAAGGTCAAAAGAGGCCATTATTATTATATTAGGTCACTTAATGACCCATTTCTAAATATTTTTTGTTGTGATAAACTATTCGTTAAAGTATTTCATATAAATTTGAATGGTTGTTTATCTGATTAGTTTAATGGTTTAGAATACCATGTGTGCAGTCTTTGATAATAAATATGATGATTTTATAGCTCATTTTAAAATAAACATTGATATAAATTTAATATAAAATTTATAACTCAAATTTTGAAAAAATATAATAGAAATATTAGTGAATATATGCATAGATTCAAGACCTTGATAGCTAGGATGAATTATCAACCCAAACGTAGAGAGAGTTTTTTCAAATCAACAATTTACTATTAATTGTAAAAAAAAAGTATCTTTAAAGAGTTACTAATATTTTATTAAATTTTAACATGTGGTTAGGCCTTTCAAGTTAATATCTTGGAAGAAAATATACTTAAATATGATTCCACTACTCTAAGTATGTAAATTCTGAAAATAGATACTTTTTCAAGGCTAAAAGCTATGACCATGAATTTCATTCTAGGAATGATGGTAAAACTACTACAATATGTATAATTTATGTGTTTATTTTGGATTAATGAATTTTTTTAAAGTATAAAAAGTTTCAAACCTAGAAATAATGATGATGACCTTTAGTCTAGTAATGATGGTAAAAATACTATAATAAATAAAATTTGTGCCTTAATTTTTGTCAAAGTCATGTATAAAATTGATATTTTTAAATGTTTAAAGATATTAAATATTTTATGTTTATTCATTGATTTTGATAACATGATGTTTTTGTGGTAAATGTTTTTTATTTGCATCAAATTTACATATAATTTGCATTCTCTATCTAAAAATATTAAAATATAAACATTGAAAAATCTTTGGTGTTAATGGCATTTCCATGATAAATGGATTTGTAGATAGATAAATTTAGTCAATATATTCTTGACATTGTTAGTCGTTAACATATTTTATACTTCTTATTCAATTCCCCTTCATAATAATAATTTATCTATATCAAATACTTGAAATTCATACAATTACTGAGAACATTTTCCAAAATTCCCTTATTTATTCATATTCATCTATAATCTATAGATACTTCACTTTCATTCTAGTTTTAGGAGCCTATGTTCATTCTATAGAATTTCACAGTAAGAAAACATGAATGTTTTATGCACCTATCAACTAGTGTGAATTTGTCAACAATGCTCTATTGAATTGTCTTTAAAAATGACTCATTTCCTAAATACTTTCATGCATGCAAAAATAGTTCCATTTTTTGAAAGAAATCTAAGATTATCCTATATGAGAACATCAATTGTTTCAATTTAAACCCTTGGTTACTCTAGCTAAAAAAAATTGAAAAATGAATTTCAAAATCAATTATCTATTTAGAAAAATATATATTTTAATTATTTTGTAATAATATAGTCATCAGCCAGGTTAACATTGGTTTTTCACAGGTCAAGGCCATCCTTTTTCAAGCATTGTAATAAAATTAAATATTGACATTTCATATGATCTTCCAAAAAGGGATAACTACATTGTCCTAAGTTCCATTCATCTAATGTAGGGAACACCTAATTAATAAGGGGTTTTCTAAGGATAGCTTAACTATATCCCACTTACCCACTTATATCTCCCTAGGAATTTAATATTATTTATGCCCTTGCGTAGGATAGCGTTTTTATTTTTTAGTTTATATTCCAATACAAAAAATATCTACACATATATATTAAATATTTATGCATAGGGAAACTGATCCAAATTTTTAGATTCAACACATAATCAACATTGATAGAGTCACATTAATAGAAAACAACACACTGTCACTTTGTCTAGCTATTGTGCACTTGTCCAAGAATAAAATGAAGCATTGTTTAAAATAAAAAATAAATTGAGGTATTAATAGGTAGTTTTAGATATAAAAATTTAGTGAATGAATAAGATGATTTGAATATATCAATTTGTAAGGACATCTCTATAATTATAACCCTAGTTTCTATTTTTTGTAATTTATGACTTACATAAACTTTTTATAGCACTTTATTTTTTATATTAGGTTATCTTATTTATATTCCCATATCATATTTCAATATTATGTTACTTTAGAGTTAGTTTCCATTTATTAATTAATTCTGAATTAAGTGTAAACATTTTGGTGAACCCACTTTTAGAACAAAACACGGATTGTATTGCCTATTTATTTTTATCCTATAGTTTCAATTTAATTCTAAAACTTATTGACACTAAATAAATACAATATTAAACCTTGTATATTATCCATAACATAATAATTCAAATGTTTTGACATTGGATTAATCTGACTCTAAAAATGTTTGTCTAGTCACTTCAGATAAATATTGACACTGAGGCTCTTTATTTCAACTTCAAGTTGACTTTTTGTATCATATACATGAAAATATTTCACTTTATATTTTTGAATTCATTTTTAATTTTTGTTTGTATTATAAACTAAGTTATAATAGTTTTGAAACTAGTTGAGTATTGTTGTTGAATGGATACATAGTGTTCTATTTACAAACATCATTGGGTGATGTGTTTACTCTAATATTGATAGCCATAGTACATAACTAAACATGTAATTTAGTTTTCAATTACCTCAAGGTATATCATAAATTCCTATGATCCCCATGTTTACAATAAAAGGAATAAATTTTATCAATTTGATTTTTGGTGCATTAGATAAGAGTGTATTTCCTATAGAAGTTACTCTCAAATTAAACTTAAAACTAGGTTTAGTGAGATATGGGTATGGTCTTGCCTCCATATTTAGTGTTTTGAAATATTTAACCAATATTAATCAATAATTGAGTAATTATATTTGAGAGCCTATAATTATTTCAAGACCCTTATGTAGATCACCCTTTCCTCCTTTACCTTTGCTAATGTTGTCTTCTTAGATAGTAGATTTACTTATTTAATTTTATATATTTATCAAGGATGTAGCACATGAATTTTATTATTATTTATTACACGTAATCATGTATTTTCTAATAGCATCTAATGTTCCTTTGTAACATGTTATTCCTTACCCATTTTCATGTGTTCAATGTCAAGAAATTAAAGAAACTCCTAATAATACTTCATCTCTTTCCCCTAATCCAACTACTTATCTTACCTCACCTTGTCCTCTAGTTTCACCTATTTTTTGTTAAATATTCAATGATTAGGAAAAAAATAAGGATTATGTCATGCATTTATCATATCAGAATGTCACTAGAATATATTTTTATTCTAAGGAAACTATTATTATATTTAAATAACGTCCTTATAACTACAATGAATGTTTCATAACGTTTCAATATTCTTCTGTGGAAACCCTTAGAATGTATTTATAACTACAATGAATGATTCTTATGAGGAAACCCTTATTCTATTTCAATCCAAGATAACCACTATAGATCAAACCATTTATGATCCTACCCTATCCAAGTTAGTTTTTGGATCCCAATCTTCCTATATATGAAGTAAAAATTCATCCTAAATAACATTTGTGTACTTTTCATGAAACTTGTCTAGATAAGCTAGATAATGATAGATTTTTTACCAAGATATTATAAAAAGTGTCAAGTATTATGATCTTATGAGGTTCTATGATCATCTCTCTAATAAATTACAACTTTAAATCCTTTATAAAATCATTTTTATCACATCTTTCTATTAATATTATTGATAATTTATCCGATTCTTAAGTTTGAAAGATCAAACAATATCCAAATGAGATGCATGGTATGTTTTAATATATAATGAAATGTTTTCCAAAATGTTAAATAAAATGGTTGATAATGAGATTTATTATAAATTTACTCAAAGCTTTATTACTCCTCTTGAAGAGTGTTCCATGTTTAATTAGTCTAAATAATTTTATGAGCTATGTCATATAGTTTAAGAATGTGAGATCAAATTGATTACAATGAACAAACTCAAATATAACTCTACTATTACTTATAAATTTACCTTCAAGTTTTAAAACAAGACTAATTATAATGGAAAAGCTAATCATTGAAAAAATGAGGCTAAAGTTACAATAAATGTTATTTCACAACCACCACCTAAAATTCAAATATAAGCTCCACCAAAGAGGGAATTATAAATCCTACCTTCACCTCCTCATGAGATACTATAAAATATTATTTAATGACATGCAATTACACTTCTTATACCATTTAAAATAGATCCATCTATACCTCCACCTAGAATTTATAATGGAGATGCATTTTTTGACTATCATAGATTTGTGGGGAATTTTAATAATGGATGTATGAATCTCAAGAATAAAATTTAAAACATCATTGATGAGAATATTATTTCCATTGGTACACCTACTGAAGAGGCTAGGTTTTAATGAAATGAGAATGTAAAGATAAAAATGTATAAATATCCTTTTCTTGTTCATTTGTCAAAGGATAATAAGATTCTTTTTGAATTGAGTTATGCATATAATTCAAGTAATCCTTTATATTTATAGGTTCATCCACTTAATATCATAATTGGTGTATTTACAACTAAGATATCATCACGCCCCTCTATTACATTTGACAATTCTATGTATTTTATGATGACTCTAGTAAAAATTAATTAATAAATACAGCATATGTTGGCTTGCAACCTATTCATAGCATTATGTTAGATAATGGATAAAGTGAAAATAGGTACACTATAACTCTTTTAAATTCTCTTAGCTATACATAGAAGAATATACATAATGAGTTGTGAATAAATTTTATGGCCATGCACAAGACACTCTTAGATACATTATTTTGCATCTTCAAGTAGGACCCCTCATATATGCCACTTCTTTATTAATGTTACCTATTACATGTGTCTTTGATATTTTATTTGGGTTACCTTTGGTATATAAAACTAGATTAGTTCCTTATATAGTTTTGAATCATCTAAAGTATATTCTTTCTAATCATGTAGTTAAAATTCTAGGCATTTAATATGAATATCCAACGAAACCTAGTGTACTTACTCCTATTACACAATAGTTGGTTGGTAAACTTATTGATCAAAGTTTTAATGTGCTATTATATACTACTATTAAGGATAATGATTCACATTCAAAGAAACATAATTAAAAATATATATTCACTTTTTTCATGAACATGAGAATATTTAAATTTCTTTACCTAATAATGAGCATAAGGATATTTCATTTCTTCAATTTATTGTTTAGCATAACATGATTAGACCTGAGCATTATTATTCTGGAAATCAAATAAATATTTCTACTCACACACAAGTACATGTTTTTAAAAAGGCTCCTACATAGGTAAATGTTATTTAGAGAGCTCCTACACATGTACATGTTTTATATAATCTCCTCTCATACATGAGCATATAGGTTTGGAAAAATATATGAACAATGATTTATAAAGTTACTTTACAACATGTGGTTCTTCAAATTTAAAGTGTAACTACTCATATTACACAAAATATTTATAATTACTCTCAAGTGATGGGTATATATTTGAGCATCTTAATGTTGAGATAATTTATTTACCATATTATAGCATTCCATCATAATCTTTAAGTTTGGATGAGAAATTTGATTATATTCCTTGCGTAATAACCGCTTGTACGTAGCTTATTTATTACTCACTTTTTATTGTTTATTCTTATGCACCCATTCTAACTTCTTCTAACCCTTGGATTTATCTTTAAATTTTGGGGCATTTTCTCCTTTGTTTACTTAAACCCCATTTGAACAACCCAAAATAATCATATTACTAAGATTTCAATATATATAAATTTATAAACAACTCATTTACTTATTATTTCAAAATTATAAGTGCTATAATATCTTATATGTAATTTCATACTCACATTTACTTTTATATGAATTTACAATGCCAAAATTGCCATAGTTTCCATAATAAATTTACATTCAAAACATCTCATATGACTTCATCCTTGCATGCTTTTCTTCATCACCATGTTCGGGTTTGTTAATTTTTATGTATTCATTTTGAAACCATTTTATTTTTATATATTCATCAAATTTTTAATTATGCATGCTTCTCTTTTCAAATATGTAAAACTACAAGAAAAACATATATTCTAAAAATAATTTTTTTTCTAAATATTAAATATTAGGACATGTAGGCATATTTTCATATTTTTGGATATGTCTTTACTTATGTTATCTATCATTATATTTTAGTAAACCACACATTTTAAATGAATAATGTTTCTCACAGGGTATCTGAGTGGAAAACAAGACAAATTTTACAATGCAAAAAATATTCATGCACATTAAAAGTCTTCTTGATCAGAAATTTTTATATATAGAAAAATGGATAAAGTCATAACAATAATTTATTGACACATTATACACTTTTCCCCTAATACACACCTATCCTTATGCATATTCACTCTTTATTTTTGAACTATAACATAGTCACACGGACTTCTCACACAGTTTTTTCACACAGAATAAAATGCACATTTAGATTTCGGCCAAATTTTTAAGCTAACACATAAATTTACATCATCTCAATGTCTATCAATAATTTCACCTGACCATCATTCTTAGTTGGGGGCATCATGTTAGTATGCATAAATAACTTCTAGGCTATATTCATCCAAAATATATTTTCCATGTTGAGCTATAAATGAAATTACATGATTTAATTTTGAGATTCTATCTTCACATATGTCTTGGTGAACATTCTACTTAGTAAAAATAAAAATATATATATAAATGATTAACCTATTTTAGCTTAATTTATTGGATGTTGCTTCCATAAACTTATTTCATTTTCATAACATTATTCAAACTTATTTTCATATTGTATGCATCCCTTGGCCTTTTTTATGTTCAACATACACCATGCATGTATGTAAAAATCATGCCTTGGTCCATGGCCATTGGGCCTTCCATGATTTTTTCACATGTTCATGTCCCTTGTATTCAACCTTTAGGCACAATGTGTGGCACATATAAAAATATATATAATTTATTAAATATTTTATATGTCCCTTGTATGTGGCCTCTAAGCCTTTTTTCATGAAAATTATGTGACTTTACTTACATTTTTTGTTCTTTGGATAATATGGTAAAATGATTATTTTCATGCACTACTATGTATTTATATATTTATCCATGGTCCCATGATATGTATCATGCACATATTATCTATGTGTTTCAATGCTTCACTTTTTAATATATTATGTTTGTAATACATAGGTGACAAACATAATTTTTACATTCCTCATTCATTAATATAATTATATATCATGCATACATGATGCAAATCAAATACACATTTTAAAAAAATTCTTCAATGTTACATATACAAAGTTTTAATAAAAAATCAATATATGTAAATAATATAATATGCTTATCTCTCTTTCAAAAATGCTCTCACTTTCTCTTTTAAGATAAGTGATTTATTGTAAATATCTATTATCTCAAAATGTAGGCATCACAATGTGATTTTAAAATAATGCATTTTTCAATCGGCATTTAACAAAGTGCAAAAATTATAACTTTGAGATTATAGGGGAATTTAGCTTTCTTATGTACTCCACTAATATAGTTAGTTGAGCACATAAACACATGTGCAAATTCAATTACAAGTCTTCAAATTTTTATTCAAAAGATCAAAATTGGCTCTCTATAAAGTATATGGGGCATGATATGCATTCATGACCACATAGATAATTTCAAAAAATCAAATTTTATATTTTTAAAATTAAATATAAAGTTTTTAGGAATTTAATATTAGAATATAATTCCATTCATAGAGGTGTGATTTTTATTTTAAAATTCAACCACAAGTGAGCTTATTGATGCTCCATGCATTGGTTACACTTTAGTGAGACATATGTCAGTTCCCAACTCTTCTCTTTCAATTCAAAAAGTGGTTTGTATGAGATTTTAGTGGTGCTCAATGTTTTGGTTTCACTTTAGTCAACCACTTTGTTAGTTCGTATATGTTCACAATTTAAATAAATTACTCTATGAAGGTTAGATCATATACCTTTATAATGTAAACATTTACATTGTTTAATCAAATTGAGACTTGATCACTCTCCATTCAACACTTCTCTGTATACCTCAAAAACAAGGAATACACATCTCCATAATAAATACAAAGTGTGAATAAAATTCAAGAATCACATTTACTTTTTTTCCAATAATTTATGTGTCACTATAACAAATGGGAGGTAAATATAGACATAAATTTAATCAATAAATGGTTGACATAGTTGGTCTTTGGCATATTTTACCTTACCTAGCCAACTCACTATTATACTAAACATTTCTCTATATGAATGTCTTAAAATTATAGAAATTATTGAGAATATCTTCCAAATATTAAAATTTATTTCTACTCACCCCTAATCAATAGATACTTCAATTTCATTCCAATTTCAAAATCCTTTGTCCATTTTAGTCAAGTGTTCACTACGCACATAGGGAGACATTGTGAACATGCCCACTATTATGTAATTGTCTACAATGCTCGAGTGTTTAGTTTTTAAAACCTACACACTTATTAATAGCTCTTCCTCCTAAAAATATAGGTTAGTTATTGGAAAAAATTCAAATATTCTCATATAAAATGGCATCAAGTGTCTGACTTGAAACCTCTAGTTACTCTATCTAACAATATAATGTAAAAATTGTTTTAAAAGCATTTATATACTCTACAAAGATCCCTAATTTAGTTATGTTTAATTAATATTATAATTGGATAAATTTACATTATATATTTGCACATCAAGGCCATCGTTTTTCAACCATTCTAATAAAATTTACTACTTCTATTTTATACAATATTCCCTAAAGGGAGAACTACATTTCGCTAATGTCAATTCAGACAATGTAGGCAAAACTTAGTCAATAAAGGGTTTACTGAGGATAGCTCATCCATATCTCACTTACGCACTTGCTTCTAAGACATTTAATTTAATTTTTTCCTTTATACATCTAGGGTTTTGATTTTTAAGGTGATATACTTAACCAAACATGGTTTGGACATAAATGACTCATATTAAAAGTGAGGCAAACTGGTCCATATATTTAGATTCAATACATAGTCAACATAGATAAATTCATTCTAGTGGATAACCTCTTAATGTGACCATGTCTAGATAATGTGCACTTGTCCTATATTGTAATAATGTAAAATTTTAAATTGACGCATTATTTGTAAGGTTTTATTAGTTTCAAAAAATTATAGTCAATGAATTAATATCTTAGTCTAAATAAATATATTTTTAAGGACATATCTCTAACCCTAATCCTAGTTAATATTTTTAGTAATTTACAGCTTCTATATATTTTGTACATTACTATATTTTTACAGTTGGCCTCTCATATTTAAATTCCTAGATCAAATTTCAAGTTTACGTTACTTTAGAGTGGATGTCTTTTCTTTAATTAATTCTAATTGTAAACATGATCCACTACTAAACATAATCTTGGGTAAATTTTTCTCTATTATAAATTACATTAAAGCTATTTGCAGAAAATATCAATCACCAATATATTCCTTTTGGTGAAGGATGAGAAGTGGAAAGTGGTGGGTAACCTAAACATGATCCAAAACATAAAATTATGTGATAGTAATTTTTTTAAAGTAATATATATATTTTTGATATATGTTAATAATGAGATTGATGAGCCCACACCTAATTCAGAACATGAGTTGGGGTTGTAATCTCCATACCTCCAACTTTACCAATCAATAAATTTTATGTCCCTTATTGAACATAACTTAACCACTAATAGAACTTAAAAATGTCACTCTAATACAAATGCATTAACTTTTAACATTACACCATAATCTAGAAGACAAATAAATAAATAAATAAATAAAATTAATTAATTAATTAATCAAACATTATGTCAACCTTTTTTTTAAATGACTCCCCATGGTAAACGCAAACACACACCACAACTCTACCATGACGAAAATTTAGTGTATAAAAATGTATTCAATAATGATCGAGTAGGGACATCCAATTAGTATAACAAAATAAATATTTGTAAATTAAACTTTTCACTATGATAACAAATACCCACATCATTATTTAAATTTATTAACCACTTAAATTTTATGAACTTTTAATTAATCATTAGAAATAAAGAACATTCC
>JARHVA010002360.1:2212500-2250000 GCA_037957365.1 Torreya grandis | reverse complement strand
ATAGTTCATTATAAAAATCATATAGTTTTATGGAAATTATCTACGTTTCAGATCACTCCCATGATCCTTCATTAGGAGATAAATTTTTGGAAAACTATTTCCTGATGAAGGATCACAGGAGTGATCCCAAATGTAGAGAAAGGGGAAAATTTCACAGAGTTTTCCAAAAAACTATATTATTTAAAATATATTTGAAATAAATTGGATTATATTAGAAATGATTTGAAAATATTTGAGATTGGATTTTAACATAAATAATTTAGATTTATAATAAATAAACCATATACATCTAATCTATTTTTAATTATTCCAAATTATTTACAACTACCTCTATGATGTAGAAAAAGAGGTCAAACTTCTGAAGACTGTAACTTTTGATCCATATTTCTGTTTGAGCCCATCTCTACTCTCAAATGAATAGATCAAAAATTTCAATAATTTTATAACATTCCATTATGTTTAAGGGATGATTTTCATATTTTGGGAGATAAAACATGACCATCTAAGGGTTTTAAATTTTTGTTTAATTTTATTTTTAAGTTTCTTTCTAAATTTAAAATTTATGTATTTTTGAAACCAAACTTCAAATTTAGTTTAAATTCATATGATAAGTTAATTTTAGATTTTAATTTATTTTTGTATATTTTTAGAGGTACACACTTTTTCATGTGAAAGTTTTACTAAAAAAACATCTACTAAAAATAACAAATCAATTTTTATTTATTTTTAGAGTTTTAAATTTTGCATGTTGACTCCAATTTTAAGTTGAAGCTTATTTATTCATGGTTTTTAATTATTTGAATTATTTAACATGAATTAATACTATTTATTATTTATAATCTTCTCCTATTGGTAATTTTATTATCTTGATAGTATTATGGTTCATTATTTGGTGTCAAAGCAAGTTCAAATCATGAATTTGTAAGAGATGGTGAGAAGATGAGGAGGAATCACTTAGATGAACAATATTATATAATAGATATAGAGGTAATTAGAATAATTAAACTAGATTATTATGAATCAAATATAATGGAGAGAATAAGATGATGTATAAGATGACACAGATGATGAAGAAGAAATTTCATAAGAGGAGCAACAAGAATAACCACCATCAATGAAAGAGATACAGTTAGATATTTAGAAGGAAAGAAAAAATAAATCAAGGTTGGTTTTAGATTATGGTGGAATTTAAAAACCAAAGGAGTTGATGTATTGAATGAACACGAAGATATTCGAGTGGAGAATTATGAGAGAAGATAAGAAGGTAAATTTTACATGTATGAAATTGAAGGGTCATGTAATGATTTGGTGGGATCACTAGCAAAAACAAAGACAAAGTAAAGGTAAAGATATGATTAATTCACAGATAAATATGGAGTATAAGCTGAGGGAAAAATTTCTTCATATGGATTATAAACAAACCCTATATAAAACATTTCAAATTTTGATATAAAAGGATCACAGTATACAAGAGTATACATATCGGTTTTACAAACTTTCCATAAGTGTGGAGAATGATGAGATATAAGAGAAAGTTGTTGCAACGTATGTAAATGGTTTGAATTTTCCTATTTAGGATGAATTAAACATGCATAGAATAATTTTCATGGAGGAAGCTTATCATTTAGCTTTGAAGGAAGAAGAAAGAAAATAGATAGAATTTTAAAATAACATCTATTGGGACAAGAAGAGGATAGTCTCCTCCAATAAGGGGATGAGGTAGATTTAATAAAAATATAGGTGGGTTTAATACCACTAGAGATAAATCATCACACCATATATAAAGATAAGAAGATAACATACAAGGGTTTCAAAACTATCAAAGAGGAAGAGGATTTTAGAGATGATGAATTTATAATGGTGGTAGAGGATGGTTTTGAAATAAACGTAGGTATTATGTTTTTTAATAGATGTAGAGAATAAGGCCATAGAGTGTTTGAGTTTACATACTACCAAAATCAAGATAGGAGACAAGAGGATTACCCAAGAGTGAATTTAGTTGAAGATGAAATACAAGAGTAAAATACTGAAGTTGCAGTAGTGGATATTGGATAAAATATCATTATGATAAGAAAAATTATTGCTCCAAGGAAACAACATGTGTAGGATAAAAAAGGTGGTGATACATTGTTACAAATAAATATCTTTCAAATAAGGTATACTTTATGATGTAAGATATACAAGGTAATTATAGATGGTGGTAGTTATGAAAATATGGTTTCTAAAGACATGATTGAGAAACTAGGTTTTCAATGTGAAAAACATCCTACTCATTATTAAATTTTATTATTTAATAAAGAGAATAAAGTTATAGTAGATAAAAGGTGATTAATGAAGTTTTATAGAGGTAAAACTTACAAGGATGAAATATGATATGATTCTATACAAATGAATGCATGTCATGTGTTATTGAGAAGATCATGACATTTTTATAGGAAAGTAGTTCATGATGGAGAAAAAAACACATTGTTTATAGAAAGGTGATGTGAGGGTAGTTTTGTTAGCTCTTAAATAATAAGGGTAGGCTGAGATACTGATAACTACAAAATAATTTATCAAAGACATGAATATGACATGTTTATACTATACATTAGTAGTGAAGAAAGAAGACACAAAACTGGTGAAAATGGTAGAAGTAGGGTTGAAAGAATTTATAGATTTTATACTTGATCAGTTACCAAATAGTTTACCATGAAAGAGAGATATTTATCAACCTATTTAATTATTTCTAAGATCAAATCTACTGAATAAATAATATTATAGGATGAGTCCAATAGAACATATAAAATTGAATAAGCAAGTTACTATGTTAGTGAGGAATGGTGTAGTAAGGAAGAGCATGAGTCCATGTGCAAAACTAGCATTGCTAACTCTAAATAAAGATTGAGGTTGGATTATATGTGTTAAAAGTATATAAATAAATAAAATTACATTCAATTATAGATTTCCTATACCTCATTTAGATAACATGATCAATATTGTTAGAGGAGGAAAACATTTTACCAAGACTAATCTAAGGAATTATTACTATAAGATTCAAATTCATGAAGAAGATTAGTTTAAAATAAAATTTAACACTAGATATGGTTAATATGAGTGTATGTTGATGCCATTCATGGTATCTAATGCATCCAACACATTTATGAGAGTGATGAACCTAGTGCTATGAGAATACAGTGGTAATTTTATGGTTATTTATTTTGATGATATTTTAATATTTAGTTAGTCTAAAGAAGAGCACTTATAACATTTGAGAATGGTATTAATTTTTTTCTTTTTTAACGAATTCTATGTGAATTTTAAGAAGTATAGGTTTATACAAAATAGTTTGATATATTTGGGATTTGTATTTTCAACAGATGGTGTAAGAATAGGTGAAGAAAAATTAAAAGAAATTCTTGAGTGGACTATCCCAAAGGGCATCATAGAGGTAATAAGTTTCCATGGTTTAACAAGTTTTTATAGAAAATTTATTAAGAATTCTAGTAGTCTTTTAGCACTAATAACAAATTGCATGAGAGGAAAAAAAATGCACAGACAAGGTCAACAACATAAAACTTTGAGTTGATGAAAAATAAAATCATATAAAAGCCTATTTTAGCATTACATATAGTAGGTAAGTGTTTGAGGTTGATTGTGATTCTTCATTTTAGAAATAATTATTGTGTTGATTCAAGAAGGGAAGCTAATAGTATATTTTAGTGAGAAATTAAATGAGGTAAGAACAAAGTATCTATGTGTGATGTTAAATTTTATGCAATTGTACAAGAATCAAGACATTAGAAGCATTCCCTTGTGCCTAAGGAGTTTATCCTATTTATTTATCATGAGACTTCCAATTATGTGAACACTCAAAAGAAGTTAATTAATAAGCATGCAAAGTGAGGGTCATTATTGTAGGGTTATAATTTTGTGTTGAAAAACAAATTATCAAAATGGAATCAAGTAGCTGATGATTTGAACAAGTGAGTGGGTTTGATAACTACTATGGTGAGTGAAGTAGTTGTATTTGAATTTATTAAAGAAGTATATGATACTGATCTATATTTTTTCAAGATATTTGAGCAATGGAGGAATCCATTGACATGTTATAAAATTAATTTTTATGAATATTATATTATGTAGGATGGTTATCTCTCTAAAGGGATACAATTATGTATTCCAATTGGGTCTCTAAGAGATAATATTATAAGAGAATTGCATATTGGTGGTTTGAGTAGATATTTTGGTAAGATAAAGACAATAAATTTGGTAAAGGAGAATTATTTTTGGATAAATATGAAGAGAGATGTGATAATATATGCTTCAAAGTGTAGGATATGTGAGGTGGTAAAAGGACATGCACAGAATATAGATCTATACATGCCATTATTGGTTCTAAAAAAATCATGGACAAATTTGGGTATGGATTTTCTATTGGGATTACCAAAAATAAAGACAGATAATGATTAAATTTTTGTTATTGTATACGTGTTTTATAATATGGTTAATTTTATTACTTGTAAAAAAAACTAATGATGCCACTAGAGTTGTAGAACTATTTTTTAAGGATATTATGAGATTGCATGGTGTTCTAAAAATTATTACATCAGATAGAGACATGAATGTTTTAGATTATTTTTGGAGGAATTTGTGGAGGAAGATGGTTAATAATATAAAATATAGTAATACATGCCATCCCCAAGTAGATGGACAAAAAAAATTTGTAAAAATGAGCCTAGGAAATTTGTTGAGATACATAATGGGAGAGAAGCCCAAGCAATGGGACTTGGCTTTACTAAAAGTGAGTTTGTATATAATATTTTAGTGAATATATCAATAGTTAAATCATCATTATAGATTATTTATGGAATAAATCCTCTGAGTGTCTTGTATTTTGTACAATTACCAATTTTATATAATGAGTTAGTTATGATGCACAAGTGTTTGGAGAACATATACAATAGTTACAGGAAGAAGTAAGAAGAAAAATATAAGAAAGTAATGATAAGTAATAATCAGAAAAAAAAAATTAGAAGAAGGTAAAAAAATATTTTAATAAGGAGATTTAATGATGGCTTACTTGAGGAAAAATAGATTTTGGAAAGACACATATAATAACTTAAAGTACAAGAAAATTGGACCATGCAAAATTGTGAAGAAAATCAATGACAATGCTTATGAGGTGAGTTTACCATAGAATTTTGATATCTCTATAGTATTTAATATTTTATATTTATATTATTTTCATGTATAACATGGTGAAGAAGATGAAGCAGTAGGTGCCAAAGATGAATAAGGAAAACATAGTCCATATTTTGGATATGAAGAAAATAAACACAAGACAAGAAAGTTATGATAGGTATTTAGTATGATGGGAAGGATTACAGTAGGAACATAACACTTGGATTTCATAATGGTATTTTAATCAGAATGATAATAAAAAATTATAATAATACAATTAAATCAACTCACAAGAGCTGAGTTATTTTCAACCAAAGGAGAATAATTCAAAAAAAGAGGTCAAACTTTTGGAGGCCATCAATTTTGATGCGTTTCTCCATTTCAGCTCATCATCACACCAAAATGACTTGATCAAAAACTTCAATGTAGACATAACCTGTGTTTTTCTTTTCGGGACTTTTTATATATTTTCTTAGAGGCCAAATATGACCATCTAAGGGTCCAAATTTTATATTTTATGTTATTTTTGGGTTTTTTCTAAATTTATGAATGATTTATTTTTAGAACCAAACTTAAAATTTGGTTGAATTTTTTTTGATATGTTAATTTTATAGTTTAATTTATTTTTTGAGATTTTTAGAGCTATGCTTCCTTAAATGTGAAAGTTATTAAAAAAATAGTTGCTAAAAATAGCAGGTTGAGTTTTATTTATTCTTAGAGTATTTAATTTTGAATGTTAAATCCAATTTTGAGTTGAATCTTATTTATGCATGTTTTGTAATTATTTTAATTATTTAATACATTGTTTTCTATCATGTTTTATCTAACATTATTGTTTATCTGACATTGTGAGATCCATGTCTTGAAGAAGTAGTCTCAAATGATTATTGTTTATCATTGACCAAAGGCCAACACAAAAACATATTGTAGTAAGAACTTTTTTATTTCTTCTAAATGTTCTTAAATTTATAAATACATGTTTTATGTAATAGAATATGATTTTATTCCCTTTAGTTATATTTACATATTTTTTGTTTTGTGTCAACAAATAATAAATCATCCAAACCCAAAATCAACATTTTTTTAAATTTGGCTTTAGACCATCCTTTAAAATGTGTATAATTTACTAAAAATGGAAATAATCAAATTTTATATTATATTTTTATAAATATAAATTGTAAATTCTCATGAAAAATGATTTACATGTTGGTTAGATCATTAATTATGAATAAATGTGCCCTAAATAACATGAAATTCAAGTTCCTGATAAAGTTTTTTGAAGAATTAAATTCATCATTGTTGATGAGATATGCACAATATAGGTATAATAAAAATGTGATATATTTTAATATGATCCTTATAACGTATGCCAAATTTAAATTCTTTATATAAAGGTATTGTATTTGAATAAAATCATAATATTATTATAGGAAAAATAATGAAAGGAGTACAAACTATCTGAGGAGTAATATGTGCCTTAGGTAAACCATCATAAAAATACAAGTCCTTACTAACAACTGAAGGAGGAATAATTAGATTTATGGGAGGTAAGAATGCATCATCTAGATCACCATCAAGAAGTATGTCCTCACAAAATGAAGAGGAATCACAATTCATGTCACTAGTAAAGAATGAACCCTCATTAGACTAATCATAAGAAATACATGACATATTAACTAAAATAATTTCCATAATAAGTGGATCATAATTTTCAATAAGTGTACTCTGACTAGAACTAGTAGAGTCCTCTGAAGTGATAACATGTGCTAGCTCAACATTTTGCATAGGAACAAAGGTAGGTTCTACAAATAAACATCCCAAGTCTAGAATAAATTAATCCCATAGAGGTGGCTGAATAAAAAATTACTTCAAAAATATAGATTGGCATCCATAGGGACACTTGACTTCATATTAAATCCTTTATTGTACCCACCTAAGCTACACTTAAGGGGTGTATTGGTGTAGGATATTACTTTCCTACTCTTTAGCTTACTTAGGTATTATTAATTGGATATGTTTGTCCCACTTTCATCAGGATGATGGGTTTATGCCTTACATCCACATATATTTGGAAATTTATTCACATATGGATGGGATGGTTAGGATTATCCTATATTCTACCTATTTATATATCTCTATTGTAAACTATTTGATATATAAGAGAGTGGATAATAGATAATTTATTCTTTGTGTATAATACATTAGCTTCATGGCTATGATAATTGATTCATGGAGAGATATTAGTTGAAGAGCCTTATTAACTTTATTATGGTGTTAGAATGGTCTCTAACTACCATTTTTCATATTATTTGTCTAATCCTTAGCTAAGTAGTTTTTGATTCAAAAAATTATTTCACTGTTGGAAAGAGGATTTCAATAGGTTTCCATAAAATGGTCATAATAAAAATAATGATCACTATCCAAGGAGATATTAGGCTCTAATACCATGAAAATAACATCAACAAGATATTTCCAAGACCATGATCTAAAGCATTAATATCAAAAGCATCACAATAAGAGTTGTAATAAATACAAAAATGATATGAAAAGATAAAGGCAATATAATATAACGTCGATAAAATAAATTCTATATGTTACAAAGGAGAATATTTTGATAGATAGCCAAGGACAAACAAGAAGTAATTCAAAATAACCAATGTGGGATAAATCCACAAAAGGACAAACTAGGAAATGTAAAAAAACTATCTATAGAAGCTAGCAAACATGATAACTAATTCTAACAAAATTGAAATTAGAGGTACTTTTGTTATTATTTTAGGCAACATATTGCTAAAGAGTGTCATAATAAAATACATGGAACTACTTATGAAGACCCATAAAAAAAACTAAAATAATTTTTTAAACGAGGTTGTGAATATATACAATATTTTTTAGACCCATAAAAATAATTCAAATATTTTTTTTCAGGAGGTTGTGAATATAATTTATAACTTGTAGTTTAAGATGGTCTAATATAAATGTATGAAAAAATATGAAAGTATACACTAAAAACTATAACAACTTAAGATAATTGTATCCGATGAGGAGTTTTTAACACAATGGCCCCACTTATTTTGACATTTAAATTAATTTATGATTTTTAAACTTAAACATAAACTTAATTCAAGATGACATGTTTAAGGATTCAAACATAAAAATTAGTTAATATTATAGTTGTCATCAAACATTAAAACATAAATAATCCCTTGGAAAATATTCTCTATTAGTGTCTCAAAGATCCAAAAACATATCTTAGAACAACAAGGGGCTAAATTAGATGCACATGATCATAATAATTTTTATGACATTAAAACTTAACTCAAATATTGGTGAAATGAACCTTATGATTTTAAACTAAATATACGAAGTTTCAATTACATCTTAATCCCTAGTGTTGTTTGAATCTAAAGTCTAGATATGGGGAATATAAGGTTAAAGTGGAAGAGATGTCCTAGGGCATAAGGAGGTTGACTATCTCTAAAATTAGGTAATCATTTGCAAAACTTAAACATAATATATACTAAAATTTTTTATACTGAGATTACAAAGATATAAAGTAAAAGTATGTTAGATATTGAAATAACAATGAAAACAAGATACTTAGCTATTTTTAATGCTCATATAGATATGTAATTGAAACAAGAAGGAATTGGATAATATCTTTATTTTGGAAAAATCACCTTATTCTATAAATTATGCCTTTGTATTTGTGGATACTTGTAACAACCTAGGATATTTACGTCAATGTTACAGTCTGACTTGGATGCAAGTGTCTAACATAGAATATCTAATTAAAATGGATGTGACCACTTAGATGCTTATAGGTTTTTTTTCACCTTCACTCTGGTTCATTTATATTTGGGTCATGGACTATTACTCCTTTTCAAATATCAAAACCTTAGTTATTCATATTCATATTGGCTACAATTAAAATGGGTTATTGGGTACACAACATCAAATTACCCCAAATATACCTCTATTAATGAGTTCTTCCTATATATCCTATACTATAAAGAGGGAATCACAGTTATGTAGTTATCCTCTACATGTTGGATTGTGTATGAATCATGTGATGTGTGATATGTATTTAGGAGAAAATATGGAATATTCTTATCACTTGACTATTTGATAGAATGTTTTTGATAAGTTACCTTGGTATATTTAGGTCTTTACCAAGTGCGGAATGAATGAGGGTCAATCTTATATTTATCCCTAACCTATTAGATAATAAATTGTAATAAAACACTTAGGGTGACCTTTAGGATACATTATATTTATAAATTGAATGACTTTAGGAAACAATAATATTACATCAAGAATGGACACTTACATCAATATAGGCATCTAACTGGGACATAAGTGTTCAAGAATTAGATAAGTAGGCACATGTCCAAAACATGCAGAGGTGGAATTTAAGTAGGTTTATAACATTTTGAGTAAGATATAAGGACTAAGTCATTAAAACGTATAGGATAGACTAAGAGATAATAAATTAAGAACAAATAGATATTTTATTTGATCCTTCTAATAGTGGAAGAGGTCTATAATAACAAGGTATATCCATGATGTATATTTTCCAAGTGTATAAAATTGAAGTGCTATATAATTAAGAAATAGTGTCTTAAAATGCATACTCAAATTTTAGTTGAAATTCATAAGAAAAATATCTAAGAATATTAGAATAGGGTATCAATATTTCCATAGCCTTCTAAATGTAACTCAATATATAATCTTATTTATGGAGTCATTTCAAACAAAATCATATTAATATATTGATAATAATTTGGGTATGCACAACACATGAAAAATAGAACAACACTGGCCAAAGGTTTAGTAATTATTGGAAATATTTGAGGTATATAAAATTTTTATGAGCTTAACTCAACCTATGAATAATCATAAATTAAAATTCAAGTATATGTAACATTTAATAAAAATGAGTCAAATTAGATCAATACAATATCATAATATTGTAGGGACTTCAATCAACTAGACCATATCAATATTTATTCTTGACTCATATGGATAATGAAAACTAGTGAACAAACCTTAAAGTTCTCAAAGATTAAATAATAGTACCAATATAGAATCACCAAACTTCAATTATCGATTAAATAAGAATGTATTCTACTAATACTTATCAACAAGGTGTATAAATTGATTTTAATTTAAATTTTTTAATCCCTCTTACAATAAGGATGTGTGATCTAATGTTATATCAAATATCATTCAGTAAACTCCACACCAGATCTGAATACTTAAAGAATTAATCAAAATAGTTCCTTATATATATTTACCCATCTAACAAGGAACACTATAATCTTAATAAAATATACATTATTAGGAGTATACATTAGTGTCATTAACAAAATTATGTATCATATCGAACCATATAAACTATGATTGAAAATAATTGAATAACATATGCATCTCTTGTTCTGAGTGTACAAGTGTAGGGTAGGTTAGGGGTCAAAGAAGTTTTCTAATATTTATCATATCCAAGATGATTTACTATATTTTAAAATCTTATCCACTCAGTTTACATTGATTTTAGGTGGAAACCTTCTCATAATCATATTTTATATGAAGGATTCTAGTGTATTGCAAAAGATACACCACGACCCCTTACTTAAATAACACACAACGAATTCCATCCTATCCAACCATGTTAAAAATAAGTTACTATCCATAATCATACATTAAAACATTTTAATATTTTGTTGTTGTTTTAGAATCAACACATTTAAAAAAGATTGAGGCGCCCTTATAATTTTACTCTAAAAAAATCTCATTTTTTTTAAACTCTCAAATTAACACTTGTCTACGACTTCACATTTCGGAAAATTTGAAAAGGCTACCGGAGGTGAACGGACGGAGTGATGGCAGCGAGTGGAGGAAAGGAGCAGCGCGGCGGTGGTGGTGAGGGCACAGGGGATGCGCGACAGGGTCCAGAGGCGTCTTCTCAAGCAAAAGAGTCTGTTATTTTCAGCGAGAGACCTAAGGTGACTAAAATCAACGGCTGTCTCCCACGGAGTCAAGACAGGCCGATTCTGGTGATTGCCCAAGACTCTGTCAAGGAGGATGTTGCATATCTGTCGGCTCATACACTGATCTGTAAATTTATGGGTATCCGGATTTCACAACCAGCCTTGGAAGCCTGGATGAGGCGCACTTGGCAGGTAGAGGGAGACACTGATATAATGTTAGCTGCTAATAGCTATTTTCTGGTAAATTTCTCGTCTGTATCTGATAGAAACCGCATATTCGAGGGAGGACCCTATTTTTATGACCGATTCGGTTTGTTCATCAAACCCTGGCATCCAAGGTTCAATTCTGCAGAGGCTCTCCCTGCTAGCGTCCCTGTATGGGTCCGTCTTCCAAGACTTCCCTTGGAATTTTGGCGCGAAGATTACCTGCGCCAAATTGCCGCCTTACTGGGATCGCCAATTGTTGTAGCTCATCAGTATTTAGATAAAAAGCTTATTTCCTTTGCCAGAATCTGTGTGGAAATCAACCTCAATAACCCCTTACCTGAATCAATGGAAATTTGTGTGGGGGCGTCATCTTGGGTGCAACAAATTGATTACAAAGCTATCCCGTTTCGCTGCAGAATTTGCCATATCTACGGTCACCTGCATCGTCAATGCCCTCAGGCTGGGCGATTCAAAGGGATGGACCCCAAGGGTGCACAAGAGGCGGGCCAAAGAACGCAAATGGATACCTCAACTTCTCTGATTGGTAATGTTGCAAATGTAAAAGCGCAGCCAAATGGCGCTAAAGCTACCTTGGGCTCAGCGGAAGCTATTGGCCGAGACAGGGAAGGTTTTACCCAAGTCCGTCATTGAGGGAGAGGCTGTGGCCAGAAGCGTGGAAACTAGGACAGCTCTTCAGAAATGAGTTTTAACAGGTTTGAACCTCTATATAGTATGGCTATAGAGGATGGCGTTCCACCTTTGGAGGAGGGAGGACCCTTAGAGAGGGAAGATAATTGCGCCCTCCTCATTGACTCTCAAGACATGGTGATTCAGCAATGCCAGGATATTGAGAATGCTTTGGGGGATGGGACTCTGGTTGAGCTTTCAGAATAGCAGAATAAGGACGGGAGTTGGGCTGACGTGGTTAAAGACAAGGCGGTAGCCAGAAGGGACAGGCGTTGTGGATGCATTGGGACTGATGCAGAGACCTTTCAAGAAAGTCTCTTTTTCCACACCTTCCAGACCAGGACGCAGAAAGGACCTAGAGAAACTCAAGCTCACAGGGGACTTATTGGTTGAATCAGGGGAGGTTAAAACCTTGGATGAACTTTTCACCCAATCCAATCAATGATAGTGCTGTCATGGAATGTGAGGGGGCTGCATAGTACCCTTAGACAAAAAACTATGCGGAAGTTGATTTTCGAGCAGTCTCCAGATATCTTATGTATCCAAGAGACCAAGCTCTCTGTTGATGCTATGTTCCACTACTTTCCTAAATTTTGGGCTGCTGGCCAATGTCAGTGTGTTGGGGCGTTAGGTAGTGCTGGGGGATTAGCAATCTGTTGGGATCCGGCGAAGGTCACACCACTCTAGTGGATGGCTACTACTTCGACTCTTTCTATGATTATGTCCTCCCCTGAAACTAGAGAGCTGATCTTGGTCACTAACATTTATGCACCTGGTGACATTCAGGGACACCGAAAGTTTTGGGAATATCTAGGCTATGTTAGGAGTTGATGTCCTTACTTGCCATGGATTATGTGTGGAGACTTTAATGTTGTCCTCAGCCTGGAGGAGAAAAGGGGAGGGCTGGATCAGCTGGACCCCTCGTCTGAGCTCCTTAGACTCAATATAGATCGGATGCGCTTATCGGATGTCAAACCCATCAATGGGTGTTTCACCTAGAGCAATAGAAGATTAGGTACAGATGCTATTTCTAAGCGTCTTGATAGATTTCTTGTCTCTTGCTTTTGGTTATCCAGTGCATTCTCTATAGCCTCTGAAATTCTGGATAGGAGGGGGTCTGATCATTGGCCCATCAAGCTCACAACCAATTTCATTGATCGTCCCAAGAGACCTCCCTTCAAGTTTCAGCTTATGTGGCTCTGGGATACTTCTCTTCATAACCTGATGCCGCACTGGTGGAGGCAGGGGGGCCCTAAGTATGGCACAGCTATGTTCTCCTTCACCAAGAAGCTGCAGTATGTTAAGAGAAAGTTACAGGTGTGGAACAGGCACAATTTTGGTAATCTTTATACGATGAAGAAGAGAGCACAAGACAGGTTAGATAGCATTACCAGGCAGATCCTTGATTTAGGCTTGTCAGAGGAGCTCTGTAAGGCTGAATTTACGGCGTTGACTGATCTTAATGAGTGGGAACTCAGGGAAGAAATCTTTTGGAAGCAGAAAGCCCGGGTGGATTGTCTCTAGGAGGGTGATAGGAACACTGCCTTCTTTCATAAGTCGGTCCAAGCTGAGCGCAACAGGAATTATATTGCATCTATTGACCTCGGAGGGAATGCGTATTTCTTCCGCCCCTGCCATTTTGGAAAAAGCAGTCCGGTTTTACTCTGAGCTTCTTGATAGTGCGGCACCTCCTGCTGATCTGGAGGAAGATATGGTATTGTCCTACATACCACCTTTAATCACGCTAGAAATGAATGACGCCCTCTTGAAACCAATTGATAAATCAGAAGTCAAAATAATAGTGTTTACTATGCGCAGAGGTAAGGCGCTTGGCCCAGATGGTTTCCCCACAGAATTTTTTCAAGAGTTCTGGGACATAATCAGTCAGGATCTGGTGGAAGTTGTACAAGAATCCTACCACAGCAAAGAAATGCTTTGTGCGATCAATGCTACCTTCTTGGTGCTGATCCCGAAGAATGATCAGGCTAATCAAATGGATCACTTTCGGCCCATTGCTCTATGCAATATGGTTTACAAAATCATCACCAAACTCATTGCAGAGAGGCTCAAAGTTTGGCTCCCTAGGATCATCTCAAAAGAACAGGGGGTTTCGTTGCTAGGAAGCAGATTCTGGATGGAGTGGTGATTGCTGCGGAAGCAATCCACTCCATGAGCACTTCTCAGGAGAGAGCTATGTTTATTAAGCTCGATCTGGCTAAGGCCTATGATAGAGTTGACTGGAGATTCATGTAGAAAATCTTCCTTGCTTTTGGCTTTAGCCAGGACTGGGTTTGTTGGGTGCTGAGCTGTGTCACCACACCGTCCTACTCTGTCCTCATTAATGGGGAGCCCTCTAGATTGTTTGGGGCCTCTAGAGGGCTTCGTCAAGGGGATCCTTTATCTCCCTATCTTTTCATTATCCTGGCGGAAGGTTTGGGCTGACTCATAAAGTCTCGGGTAGCGCAGAATCAGATTCACAGTTGGCAGTGGGGCAACGGGGCTGCCAAATTGACTCATCTCCAATTTGTGGATGACACCATTCTAGCTGGGAAAGCCAAGATTCAGGAGGCGCAAGCTTTTTGAAAAGCTTTGGACACATATCTATTGGCCTCCAGACAGAAACAAAATGAGCACAAATCCTCCATTTATTTCTTTAATACTCCTGATTCTATCCAGCAGAGGATTGGGGTGATTCTCAGATTTCAATCGCAGCCTCTTCTGATTACTTACTTGGGCATTCCCATTGTGGTTGGTAGGCAGCCCAGGCTTTTTTGGCAGAACATTCTAGATAAGCTAAGGCAGAGAGTCAATCATTGGACCCACCGTTGGCTCATGACGGCTGGACGTGTGACTCTTCTTCAATCAGTTATTCAAGTGTTGCCCATTTATAGGAGTATGGTTCAGGTGGCTCCAATGTACTTTCTTCGAGAGTATGATGCCCTTTCTAGGCAATTTTTGTGGAGCGGTAATCTCTAGCAATCAAAATGGAGCTTGATTAATTGGCACATGGTGTGCAGGCCCAAAAGGGAGGGGGGTCTTGGGCTTAGATCTGCCATCCTGTCCAGCCAAGCTCTTGCGGTGAAACTGTACTGGCGATGGTGTACCAACCAATCGCACCTGTGGGCCCGTATCCTAGTGCTGAAGTATTTTCCTGGAGCTGATTCGACAGAGATCCTCAGGTTCTCCATTAAGGGAAGAGATTCCATGGTGTGGAAAACCCTCAAACTGGGTGCTTCCTTGGTGCAGTCCAGCCTTTTTTGGATCTGCAATAGCGGAGCTGAGACGTTATTTTGGGAAAATTCTTGGAATGGTGCTCCCCCCATCATAGCTTCCCACCCTCACCTCCAAGACCTATGGGAAGTGTTTCGTAACGCGGGGTGGAGTAATGTTGAGCATTATAAGGAAGCTTATCAGCTGGGGACTGCTATTGCTTATAGATGGAAAGATGTTTCTGCTTGGCTGCTGGGAGGGACCATGGAAGACAGACAGTACTTAGCCCAACTTTTGGCTACCAGAGATTGTAGCTCCTTAAGAGAGAGCGATGACCTGGCTTGGGGCAGAGACCCCAGTGCCCAGTACGTAGTTTCTTCCGGTTATCGGGTACTGATGGAGAAAAACTTTGGACGCTGCCTTACTTGGGATAATCTCACTAAAAGAGGTCTTCAGGGTCCCTCTGTTTGTGTGCTTTGCCATGACAGCGAGGAGAATGGGGCGCACCTCTTTTTTCAATGTCCCTTTGCCAGAAGTCTTTGGCATCTGTGGTGGGATGCCTGGGGGAGACCATGCTGGCACACTCTGTCCTTGGCTAAGTTTTGGCAACACCGAGATAAACCTCCTTCCAAGGCACCTATTCTGCAGAAGGCGTGGACTGTTGGTCCCACCTTCATTCTCTGGCATTTATGGCTTGAAAGAAACAGACGTATTTTTCAAGAGCGCAGTTTGAATTTAAGAGAATTATGGTTGAAAGTCCTCATTGCGCTAGAGGAGACGCTTCAGGCTCAAGGAGGATGTGGGGAAGATTTGGAGCTCAGCGACGCCTTGGTGCTGTCACGCCTTTCCCCAAGCACGCCCTTGGGAGTGCTCCCCTATGGCCAAACGCGTCTCATGACCAACAACAGGGATAAGCTACACCTAATTAGCCGCCTGGGTAGATGGACGCCACCTGAAGAGGGAATAGTGAAGCTAAATGTTGATGGATCGGCTAGAGGTAATCTCGGTCCTGCTGGGATTGGAGCCATTGGCAGGGACAGTACTGGTTTTATTCTTTTTTTGTTCTCAGTTTATAAGGGTCATTATACCAACAACTGTATGGAGGCATTGGCCATTCTTGAGGCATTGCAAACTTGTTATCAGTAGGGGTGGCTCAGCATTATTTGTGAATCTGACTCGCAAGTGATTGTCAATTTGCTAAATAATTGCAATTCTGATAGTGTGGATTGGAAGCTAGCTACGCTTATTAAGCAGATCCGACAAATAAGTTCATCTTTTGTGGTGATTTCTTTTAAGCATATTCCACGCGAGTGGAACAGTGTGGCGGACTATTTGGCTAAATGGGCCACAGAACATGGGCCGAATTGGGCTATTTGTGACCAGTATAAGCTTCCTTTGGGTCTTTCCCCAACCCTGGTTCATCTTATTGAGCAGGATATGATGATGTAATTTCCCGTTCTCGGGACATTTTTTAATATATTTTTACCCCTTTTTAGTTGCAAATTAACACTTGTCTAATGAAAAAGTAAAGACATATATTTATTGTAATAAGAATAGAGAAGCCACAAAATTTCTATAAAATAGTGGTATCTTACTCCTTAGAGGCTTAAAGCATGTTTTGTATATGTTTTAGATATTTTGTGGCTTTTGATAACTTTTACCTCTAAGAAAATACTTTTCCATTCACCACAGGAGGTGTGGGCTTACTATCAAAGGAAGAATTTGTGGCTTTTGATAACTTTTACCTCCAAGAAAATATTGCTCCATTCACCACAAGAGGTGTGGACATACTATCAAAGGAAGAATTCCATCAATATATATATATATATATATATATATATATATATATATATATATATATATATATATATATATATATGAATATGATAGTGAATCATGACATTGTTATTGGGAAAATTATTATACAATAAAACATGCCATTAAATACAACTAGTCAGACTTCAAATATGAGGTATTGATTTATAATAATTTATTAATAAAATAAATGGTATATGAATAATAAACATAGGATAACAATAATGGATATGAAATATACCATTTATATAAATTAATTAACAAAATTGTGATTGATCATATTGTTTTTCATCTTTGGACTAGATATTGATGTTATAATTGTTAACATGAATATCTAATTCAACACCGTTGTTTTTATTATTTTTTACGTTTTCAATCTATATCATCCATAATGAAAAATTAAATTCTAATTAATTTAAATAAATCATGATTGAACATTTAAAATAAATATAATTCATATATTCTTGTATATTTAATTTTATAATTATACATTTAGAGAAATGAACATTTACTTTTTTTTTTATATTTTGTAGTTTGTACATAAACACTCCATTGAACACTTTATTCCTTGTTACCTGAAATGTATTAAATGTTTCTTGTTTTAGAGCTATACATATGGTTGTTATAGTGGAGGCAAAAACTTGTAGAGATGTACCATGCATTTTTCTAGAGAAGTCATAAATAAATAGAAAAATAAATATCGTATTAGTATTATAAATACAAATAGTTGATAAATAGCATAAGTATATAAATGTTTAATGATATGCATAGATAAATAATAAAATGATATAAACACTTAATGATTTGTATAAATATGCATGATATTATCTTACCTTATTGCACTTTTGATGTGTCATGTGCATTGATTTAGGTTTTTATTATTGTATTATGTAATTTCACAAATAGCCATGAGTGTTACACACTATAATTTATTTAAGATTTTTTTTTTCAAAATTAAGTGCATTTGGGAAATACAAAAGTTTAAAATGTTATGTACCTGGTATTGATTAATATGGCTATTTTGATATTGGTGCCTCTACATTTTCCATAAAAGTTTGAAACTATACATGAAATATGGTTTGCTTTTTAGTTTTGTAACTTAAACCCAATTCCTTTTCAATTATGTATAAGCACGCACCAGTCTAACACTTGTACATATTCTTAAGACATCACATGAATTTGAATTGTTGATAATAATTCTTAATCTTTCATAGAAAAAGTTATCTATATAATTTAGAAAGGACCTTCCCATTTTTCACGAGTTCATCATATGAAATGTTGGTATGTATTTAGTTATGTCTTCCTCAAATTAAGATTATTTTGAGTAGATAAATAAATATTCAAGCTGAAGATTTTTGTAACCCTGAGAAAACTTTGTCCCTATAATATTATCCCAATTTAATCTATCACCATATGGACCCAAAAATATAACCCATGTGTTTGTGATATATTTTAAATAACCAATACAAAAAATTCCCAAAGAGCATTGAATGCAAACAAATAGATGGTCAACTTTGTGAATGATGTATACATTGAAATCCCCAACAATAACTTTATCGATCAAATCCTAAGGAAATATTCAAGTTTTTTACCTTAACATCTTCAAAAAGAAATTATAAATATAAATAATTATTCATAAAATTAATAAATATGGGATTGAAAATTCTTAAAATGTATGGAAAAAGATATTGAGGGCCATAATGGAAGCTAAAAATTTGTATATTTTTCCTTGAAAATTTACTTCAAATACTATCTATATACTTTATCAATAAAATTATTGAATCTAGAGTTAATTATTTCCAACTTTTTTTTTTTTTTTTTTTTGAATACTTTGTTTTAGAACACATAAATAATCTAACCCTTTGCCATATAATGTGTAATGTTCCATTTCCTCTTCAAGTGTAAAGTTTTTATTAACTAGAAGTGTCAAATATTTATTGGTGAAATAATATAGAAACTTTGATAATATGGTTCTTTAGATATTTTTTTATTTTCACAATTTTTTCATGTTGCTATATCCAAAGGTTTTTAGCAAGGAAACAAACCTTGTTTCTGATAATGTTGCTAGTTCTACTTTTTTGGTCTAAAATCCCCTAAATATTTATAATTAGTGTTGTACCAATAAGATTAAAATATTTCTTGTCTAATACAAGAAAAGTACAACTTTTGAAAAAATAAAATGCCTTTTCAAAATAATTTTAATGTATTATTCCATTAAAAGAAGGTATTTTTTCTCATGCTATTATTTCCCTTAGAAATTAATTTGTGTGAACAAGTGTTTTCCTTGTTCATAAAATTATTCTATATTTTATTCCCCTATTTTAATATTCTTACAACCCCTTAATTTTATAAGGTCACATGAAAATAAAACTCTTTAAATAAATGAAGCGTTATAAATTTCTTCATTGGCTTCCTTGTATTGGTTACATGTTCTATGAAAAATATGAAATGGAGTCCATACTTTTAGATATTGGGCCTTTATAATATCACATTTTCTTCTCAAAGATATGAAATTATTTTCTTTATTTTAAATAATTATCTATGTGTTTTAATTAGTGTTGTTCATCTGTAATTCTAAATCTTAAGGTAATGATCTCCATCATTCATTAAAGTACTTATTTTGATTTTGTAATAGATTGAGGATTATTTGGATCAAAATAATTCAACAAAATATCCTTCATTGGAACCTCCTTGTTTTTTATTAATTAATGAATTAGAGTTTTCACCCCTCTTTCATTTAGATTTTTTATGTTCATATTAACATCCCCTAACTCATAAACCTCTGCAAGAATATTCAAGGTATATTTATCAAATGAAATATACAATTCAAAATGTTCTTTATATCTCTGATCAAAATTGTATCCCAAAAAAATTATACCTTTTATTTTATCTTATATTTCTATTTTGTTGTGAGTTTTTGTATATCCTTTTTCAAATCTAAAAATAAATAAGTTACCCTTGCATGTCTTTACTTCGTCAATGTTATCTATATCTTTTTTGTAGGGTAATTTTAATAAATATTTATATGGTTGAAATATGAGGAAGTTGGTTCAACTTTTTTAGTTTATACTTCAATATATTTTGTATTCTAAGGACCAAATCATCTCTATCTATCAACCTAGGCATTACAAGGTTTTCATAACTCCTGAAATGAAAGAGAAATGTTTCACTAGAAGGATACACATTAATTTTTTCAATTTCATTTTATTTGGGAGTAAATTTATTGAAATTAGTTGTATCATGATGGATCATCCACTCGTCTACATTTCACAATTACAATTGAAATGGAATGACATTTGTAACTTCATCTTTGTTGCAGAGGAAGATTTTTCTAACATGAGTTGTTTCATTCCTAGATATAGTGACATTTGTAAGTTCATCCTTGTTGAAAAGGAGGATTGTTCCAACCTGAGTTGTTTTATTCCTAGATATAGTGATAACCAAATAAATATCTAAATGCATACATGTTAAACTATATAACTCAAAATATCTTTCACTACCATGAATCTTATAGCCATCATAAATTTTAATATGTCAATTTGGTTTTAATTAAAGTTTTTGAATATTGTATTGTAATATATCAAAATTATTTGTGATTGAGGTTTTCTTATTTTTCCTTTTTATTTTTAGCATTTATTCCTCAGTTAAATATTTTATAACAAGTAATTGAAATTAATGACATTAGTGTATTGTAAATTTTGGGTTTCATAATGTATCATTTAGACAATATCTTAATTCTAAATTACATTTTAAAATACATGTTAAATAGTCAAAATATATGTTTTAGGCTATCCGACAATGCCAAATAAAGAAATATTGGACTATGATACAAACATGTTTCATATGTTAAAATATATTATGTATATGTAAAATGTATCGACCAAGAGAAAATTTGAATATTAAATATTATATGCATATATTATATAAAATTAAAAATAGTATTTACCTATTGATGGTGATGAATTTGAAATCCAAGGTATCTCATTAGATATACCTTTAGAGGTGTCCCTTGGTTGATAACTTGTGATGTTTCTTGTTTGAAATATCTCTGAAATCAATATGTCAATACCTTTAATGGATATATTTGATTTTATAAAATATAGATACATGTTTTTGTATTTAAAATCACATCATTTAGAAGAAAGAGTATAGCCCTAGAAACACCTTCAAGACAAATAATGTAAAGAGAAATGTGTAAAATTTAATTTAATTTATTAAATTTTGATATAATAGGTGGGTTCTAAAAACATTTGATTTAAATTTATGAGGTATTTTAAAGATGATATCCTAAGAATATTATTTTTTACTTATTGGTGCTTGTGGATTAAGATTCCAAGATATATCAAGAGAGAAACCTTGATATCACAATTTATAAATTTTTATAGTAGGTGTTTTCTTTGAAATCATGTCAATTTGGTATAAGGGGTAGGTTTTTAAACATATAATTTTCATATTAGATGTGTTAATTTGAAGGTAAATTGAACATATTAAATACTATGTACTTTATGTTGTTAAACTTTATGGCTAAGGTATTTATTAAGAGAGTACTTGAAAGGTATTTCTTGGGTGATACCTTAAGTGATATCTAACATTTAACAAAAATTGATACTATATATTGGATTCGAAATCATGTCAATATGGTACAATATTTGGGTTTTTGAAACACATAATTTTTATTTAATTGACATCATATATTATATATCTTAAAAGTATTAGTATTTACTTATTGAGTATGTTATATCTAAGGGCCAAGGTATGTCTTGAGATATACATTAAGAGGTATATTTTGGGTGGTAACTTTAAAGGTATTCTATTTTATAAAATTTTAGTACAATATTTTTCATTTGAAATAATGTGAAATTTATAAGGGGAATGTTAGAAAAAGCATAATTTAAATGAATCTATTACCATATAGGAGGTACCTCAAAGGTATTACTATTTAATGTTTTACAATTAGTAATTTGAGGGCAAAGGTATCTTTTAAGAAATACATTTAGAGGTATCTCTTAGGTGTCACTTTGAGAGATTTATCTTAAGTTACTTGGGTGTATATTAGCAATAGTAAAGTGATATGATTTATGAGATATAATCTTATTTGACACTATTGTAAATGAAAAATAAATATATGTCCCAGAATAAAGAGTTAATGAGTCTCAAGAGAAGAAGAGTCAAAATGAAATTTGAAGATAATTTGTAGGTAAATCTGAGATAAAGGAGAAGGTGGGTAATTTGTTTCAATAAAATATTATCTTTCATGTTCTCATTTATGTGTTATTTTTTTATTCTTTTATTTATGGTTTATTATTTCCATATGGTTTTATTCTTCCCACTATTCTACACCAAAAATGTGGCTATTTTAAAAGAATATGCAAGTATATTTATTATTTTTGGATCTTATTGATATTATCTTCTAATATTTGAGTCAAATATCAAAGGAGTAGCCCTGAATAAGGTGTAAAAAAGTGCATAAAGATCAATTTTCCACTTGTTTGGACCTTTTTTATCATTGTTTGTCATTGGTATGTATTTGTGGTTTGTATTGAAGTAATCCTTGTGTAAAGCTTCATCAACTTGGAATCTAGATGAGTGGTCCTTGTGGTTGGTGTAGTTAAATCTCTACACTCTACACCTCTACTTATCCTTATATTCTTGGTCCAATCTAATGGCTCTGGGATCAACCAGCTCTTTAGGTGACCCGATAATATTCTCTATTTTTTTACAGACCCAAAAAAATGTAATTATAGAAAATAATTTTTTTTATATATTTAAAGATGGATTTGGAAAGATTTTGTAGCTATAAGAAGATTTATATTTTTTTATATCTTCTTTTTATTTATGTGAATAGAGGTAGTCGAATGAAGGTGATAAGGCAAAATGAAGATATTAAAATATATGTTTAATTGAATTTATATTTTGCCATGAATTTTATTGTATTATTTATGGTAAATTTATTTACAAGAGCATAGGGATTATGTAATTATATTATAATTTTCTCCAATGTCCTTATGGATTTTTTGTGTATATTTGAATGGTGTATGGTAGCTGGTAAAGTTATTTTGCATATTGAGGTATCACATAAAATATTCAATGAAGATATCAAGATTAAATCATGCTATATTTATACATGTTACATCGAGTGTAATTAATTGCTATTATGGTGTAGTTATAAGCTCAATGGTAGCATAAATATCCATAGGTATTAGATGAAAAAGGTGAAGGTTATGGTGACATAGCACAAGCAATATGAATAGTCTATTTTATAACTAATCTAGCATTTATGAAGCATAAAATATTTATTCAATGTTAAATGGTGGTATTATATGAGGCTATAGATTGTTCTTGGTTTTCCTAGCTACCATTTTTTATGTTATGACATTTTATCTTCTCACTTTCCAAGAAATACATTGTAGGCCAAACTATAGCTACTCTTAGGAGTTTTTGTGCACTTAAGAATGGTTATAAATATTTATCCATTTTGGGTAAAAAATCATTATTACTAAAAGTTTTCTATAGTGCAATGGATGTTACTACATGTGGAGATGTCAAAATAAGAGCTAGTCAAATTTCATTAGAAATAATGTCAAGTTCCATGTGTGTTACAGTTAGGTTTAACAAATGTAGGTAAAATACATCAAGTGGTGATTTAAAAATCCAAAAATATTTCCTTGTAGTCAATATTTCCATTTCATGATCAGTTTTTTATAATTATTAAGTGGTTCAAAGTTGAAAATGTTTGAAGAAACTAAAGGGTTTATAATTTTGTAAAGTTATAATTGCATTTTGGGTTTCTAGTGTAGTTAATTATAGAAGGGAATGGAGCTCTACAAAAAAGGCCATGGAGATTAGGTAGTTAAGAGTAATTTAGTTCTCTACAATACTTTTGTAATTGAATTAAAATTGTAAAACCATAAGTTATTAGGGTCTTTATTTGTATAGGGGTAAGACACTTGTTTTAGTCTAGGTGAGTGTACGCAAAGGTAAAGAGATATGAGTTATGATATCTATTCTAATTTTGTCCTATTTATAAAGGAAAAATAAATATATATGTCAAAAATAAGGATTCAATAAATATCAAGAGAATAAGAGTCAGAAGGGAATTGTAAGATCCTTTATAGGAAAATGTGAGATGGAGGAGAAAACATGTCATTTGATTGAATAAAATATTATCTTTAATGGTCCTATTTGGATGTTAATTTGTTATTATTATCTTTATCATTTATTGTTTTTTCTTGTTTTATACTTTCCACTATTAGATGCTAAAAATGGAACCTCGATAGTTTTCTCATAAGTGGTACCCTTTAAGGTATTTATTAGAAGATAATTTGTAGAGATCTCCCATTTTATAAAATTTGATTTCAAAATGTAAGCTTTGAAATCATCTCAAATTTATGTAATGGATAGGTTTTAAAAATAATATAATTAAGATGCAAGAGATATATTTTAAAATATACTTTGAGGTAATAATTATTTACTTGTTGAAGGTGATGGATTTGAGGTCCAAAATATTTATTAAGATTTACCATGTGAGGTATCTCTATAGTAAAGCATAGAGATATATTTTATGAAGATAAAATTTAGGTATAAGATATCTATTTAGTAATATCTTTATGGTATCACTTTGGTGTTTGGATTAAGGTAAGTCTACCTTTGACTGGTGTGGAACCCGTCTAGGATAAAATTTTCTATAGTGCAATGGATGTTACTACATGTGGGGATGTCAAAATAAGATCTAGTCAAATTTCATTACAATAATGCCACGATTCATGTGTGTTATAGTTGGGTTTAACAAATGCAGCTAAAATACATCAAGTGGTGATATCAAAATCCAAAATTATTTTCTTATAGTCAATATTTCCATTATAAGATTAGGCTTTTCTAATTATTAAGTGGTTCAAAGTTGAAAATGTCTAAAGAAAGTAAAGGGTTTATAATTTTGTAAATTTATAAAAGCATTTTGGTTTTTTAGTGTAGTTAATTGTAGAAAGGAATGGAGATATAGAAAGATTCCATGAAGATTAGGTATTTAAGATCAATTTAACTATCTACAATACTTTTTTAATTGAAGCAAAATCACAAAACCTTGATTTATTAGGGTCTTTGTGTATATAGGGGCATGACACTTGTTTTATTCTAGATGAGTGTAAGCAAGGGTAAAGGGATATGAGTTATGAGATTTATTCTAATTTGGGACTATTTGTAAAGGAAAAATAAATATATATGTCAAAATTACGGATTCAATGAGTCTCAAGAGAAGAAGATTCATAAGGGAATTTGAAGAGCCTTTATAGACAAATGTGAGATGGATGAGAAGACATGTCATTTGATTGAACAAAACATTATATTTAATGGTCTAATTGAGGTGTTAGTTTGTTATTATTATCTTTATCATTTATTTATTTTGTCTTGTTTTATTATTTCCACTAGCATATGCCAAAAATAGAACCTTGATAGTTTTCTCATAGTTTTAAGGTATTTCTCAAGAGAAATTTTATAGAGATCTCCCATTTTATAAAATTTGAATTCAAAATGTAGGATTTGAAATCATCTCAAATTTATGTAATGGATAGGTTTTGAAAATAATACAATTATGATGCAAGATATATATTCTAAAAGATACTTTAAAGGAATTATTATTTACTTGGTGATGGTGATGGATTTGAGGTCTAACATATTTGTTGAGAGTTACTGTGTGAAGTATCTCTATAGTGATGCATTGAGATATTTTTTATGGAAACACACTTTAGTTCTAGGATATCTATTTATTAATATCTTTATGGTATCACTTTAGTGTTTAGATTAAGGTAAAACCACCTTTGACTGGTGTGTGTTGAGGTCAACATACCCCCATTTTTGAAAATTGGGACCCTTGAGATACTTTGAACCTTAACCCTAAAACCATGGCATGTTTTGAACATTATTTAAATTTGAAGATCATCCACTTTGATAAAGTTGGCTTACTAATTTATGGTTTTGCTTTAGTCTTACCTAACGTTGCTAATAATTGGTCTTCATGCTTTATATTTACAAGTTTTATGGAGCTCTTGCTCATGGATCATGCTTAGATTTTATAGATTAACTCTATTTGATATTTATTTTATGAAATCTCTCTCTCAAAAAACCCTAGCTCAAGCTCTTATTTCAAATTTATATTTGGTGGGAGCAAATTGGCAAGAACATTTCAAATTACTTTGGACTTAAGTTTAATTTTCATGTTAAGGCTTAGTCATATTTTTTAACATGACTAAACCTTAACTTGAAAGTCCTACTTGGTCCCTTTTATTTTTCCCCTTTATTTCCTATATTTTTAACTAAGTCTAATGTTCATGTTGGCAGGGTCACTTTTAATTTTTCTATTGTGGTCCTTTTGTTATCCATTTAGCCTTAAGTCTTAATTCTAAGGCCCCATTCATGTTTATCAACATGAATGAAACCTTAGACTTAATGTTTTATCGTTAGTTTCTATCTTCCCAAGTCCTAACTTAAAAACCTTCATTCTTTGTAGATCTAATGGCCTGCACTTAAGCAAAATAAAAGATCAGATGACATGAGGGAAGCCCAAAGGTTGGATGGGCCCCTGCATTAAATATGAGCATAATCATAAGTCATATCATACAACCTTGTTATATATTTTAATATGAAAATACCTTAGTTTAAAACTTAGGTTTTTTACTTTAATTAGCCAAAGGAACCATTCACGTACAAGTGCTTGAATCATGATCCACAATTCATCGTCACTCATGGCTTTTAATCAGATGGAGTGAAGATAACATTGAAAATTAAAAAGCCCAAGAAGCCCCATGAAGTCACCATATGACACTCCCACATTTAAATTCAAGAATTTTATGAGCTTAAATTTGATGTTCATGTGACCATCCTTTGATGTTTGTGAGGCCATCATTGACATCCACATCACCATAAACTTTAAGCCCACCAAAATAAGGAATTTTGGGAGCTTAAATTTGACGTTCGTGTAACTATCATTTGACATCCACAAGACCATAACTGACATCCATGCAACCATTAACTTTAATCCTACCAAAACTAGGAACTTTATGAGCTTAAATTTGATGTTTGTGCAACCATCATTTGACATCTACGAGGCCATCTTTGACATTGTGAGGCCATCAAATTCAATATCTTCAAACATTTTATTTAGATTAAAGGAACATGTGTTTCTATCATTCGAAGGGACCACTTTTATATTATGCTTTAAAAAAATTAGCATAAAATGCTTTAACCTAAGTCTTTTCATGTTTATTAATATAAAATAGACTTAGCTAAAAGAATTTTAACTTAAGTCCTTTGTATAGATATGTCATGATTAAAGTCCTCACACCTTGCAAGATTAATAGATCATGTTTCATTGAGCCTAGATGATCTGACAACATGAAATCACTGATGAGCTTTCAAAAGAGCTCTAAGAGCCTATGGGCTCGACATGTGGTAGATGCTCATTCAATGTATGACTAATAGAGGAGGTAGAGTTATGAAAGCTAGTGGAGGTGCCAAATGGCACAAACATAAGGTTTTATGCAAAGATGGCCAATGACATGTGAAGGCATGGATCATGATCAATATCCCATACTGATCCTTAGATCTTGATCAAATGATATGAAGAAAAAGGTAATTTTTAAATACCAATGGCTAGTGCTTCGAAGTAATTTGTGAAAAAATCCATGAAAGTTGTAGATAGACACCAAATAAACACCATGTAAGCACAAAATGACAATAATAAATATCTTGTGTGCCTAAAAATGCAAACATATAAAGGCAAGGGTTAAAATCAAATTTGAGGCACATATGAGCCAAAGTCCAAATAATCCACCACCATTAAAACTTCAAAGTCCCTAAAAATTACATAAAAGGTATTACGTGAACTCGTATTGATCACAATAAATCCTTAGAGAATTTCAATCATGATTTGAACATGAAAGAATTAACCTAGAGACCATTTACAATCTAATTGTGAGAAATTCCCAAGTCTAGTAGCCATGGCAACTCGGATGCAACAATTATTGGATGAGATAGAATTGTATCTATCTACCTATAATGAAATGAAGGTGTTCAAGGACACAAACATGGACACTATTGCACTGAGCATAGGTAATAAGAACTAGTCTGAGCTCTTTTAAACCATTGAAGAAATACAACTCATCATAAAAGAAGAATAGAAGATTACCACTATAACTAGAAGGTATTACAACCTAGTTGTAGTCTAGATGGACATTCTCCACCATGTTGCTACCAAACCAGAGGTAATCCACTATATTAGCATTTTTGATCCCATTTTCAAAGACTATAGGATTGAGTAGGGTTGGTTTTTTCATGAAAGGACCTTTAGAAGAATTGCATTCATTTCCACATTGGCCTTTGAGAGTTATTACAAACTTTAGAAACCCCAAGTGGATTTTCCCACTATTAAGGAATAGACTAGCAAGAATTATCTAGACACCATCCTTAGGCATGGTTGTTCCAAGGGAACCATGTGATCTAAGACCCTGTTGGTAACATCCCAATTGCCCAATTTATAGAGGGGGTTAGGCTAATCATGACTATGTTAAATAAAATATTTGGAGACCCTTCAACCACTTATGTTAACAAGAGTTGGGTGTCTTACATCTACTTCATTGTAGAGAAATAAATCACTCCCCTAATTGTAGAGATGATTAGCATCTATTTATAATGGCAATTTACATCCATTAAGAGGAAAACTAGTAACCAATTTTTAATGATGTCTTATCTATTGGATGACCTACAAACCTCCACCAAAATCCCTCACATCAAAAATTGGTCACCTGAGGGAATATTTATAGTCTCCCACCACACTTTAATGCTACACATATTCAAATATAGGTATAACATCTAATTCATCTGTCACTATGTGTATGCAAACTTGGTATAAGCCATCATAGGGATCCCTATGCCTAGGGTAAGCCCTCTAATAAAAAAATATGTAGAGCTAATGGGAGACATCTATTTGTACCCAGATTGTATAATAATCAAAATTGAAGGGATTTTTATCTAACCTTACAATTTTCCTCTCTATGTTCCCACCAAGCTAGCAGAGCAAGAAATTACATAACAAATTCTTAATGGTATGGATAGAGTTTGTAAAGACAACAGGAAAGTCCTCCTCCATTTATTTCCTTTAACCATTAGTAGAAATATGTTTTAAAATTGGGATCAAGTGAATATTTTAGTTAGACATAGGGATTATTTCAAATTACAACTTGATGAGTTGAAGATGTGGGACCTCAAGGGCACAGTCTCCACACACTGAAAATCCAAGCAATATGCCAAGCTAGTGTATGAGCACCGACTTGGTGTCCATGACACCATATATATAAAAGCAAACAATTTTGAGGAAATATTGGATAGTCTCAAGGTATATAACATTAGACTTGATCATGGATTGACCAATGATGAGAAACCACTAGGTGACATATGGAAAATAGGACCCTCAAGAGAAACTAAAATTGGAATGGTAATAGATCCAACCATAGATTACATAACGTCTTGGTAAGAAAAAATTGGAAGAGAGACCTAGTGAGGGCCCATCATCCTTAGTCCCTCCCTAAAGACTAGCATCTCTAGCTGAATACCTAGACATGATTACCTTAGAGCTTGATGAGACATTGGAAGATTCCCTCAACATTATTGGTGAGGCATATAGCTCTGATAAAGAGGAGGATCATGTTTAAAAAGCATAAGCCCAAATAGAAGAGGTTGAGAAATAAAAAGGGAAATAAGTTTCCCTAGACCTAGTCCTAGTGGCACCATTGAAGAAGAGAAAGATAGAATTGGCAATAAATAGTCTTAGTTGGATCAAAGAAGACAATGTTGACTTTCACTCACCCCATGAGTGAGGTCAACTTATTTAGTGATGAGTACCCCATACATGGACCAATCATACCTGATTGGTTCATCTATGGAAAATACATAAAATCCCCACCTGGCACAACGCATGGGCCCTAACTAAGACTATTAACATTGATGTACATGATGATATTGATCCATGGATAAGGTATTTTATGAATGAGGATGAAGAAAGAAGAATAGTGACTACTATAGGGTCAGGTAGCAAGCAGATAGATGCTCCATGATAATCAAGTAGTGACTAAATGGAGGCTCGAAAACCTCCAAAGTACATTGAACCAACTACTATTGTGAAATTCAATCTAGAGATAGTTGCATTAGAGAGAGTGACAACTATAAAAGCCATGGTGAGGACTAAAGAGTTCACCTTTGAAAAGGTTGAGCCATTTATGTGATTAACTCTAGTTGGAGGTTA
The DNA here is from genome assembly GCA_037957365.1 of Torreya grandis. Lineage (NCBI taxonomy): Eukaryota > Viridiplantae > Streptophyta > Pinopsida > Cupressales > Taxaceae > Torreya > Torreya grandis. The sequence continues at coordinate 2,219,640 of JARHVA010002360.1, read as the reverse complement.
GATACTTGGTGAACACCCATCCATGTAAAGGACATTGAAGAACTGATTGAGGCTCACTCATCTCAGGTTAGAGTAGGCATTAGAGTTATGAAGCAAATAATAGCTAACTTAGAAAAGGAAAAAGATAACTTGGAGATGCAATTTGTCTTAACAGTGCCTAAGTCAATGATTAAAATGCTTGATAAATCCTTCTATGATATGTTTGAGTCCCTGAAGCCAATGAAGCTAAGGTAAAGTGCATTAGGATAGTAGAATGCAGTGGCTAAGGATCTCATAACCCAATGGCAAGATTTAAATCATAAAATAATAGGGCTGATCAACATATAGGTTGCAAAGTAGATTTTTGGTTTCAAAATAATTAGTCTGGGACATTTGAATGCCATTTAGGGAATTATTGTTGAAAAGGTCCAGAGTTTATGTGTTTGCTCACAATAACTATAAATATTCCTAAAATATCATGAGGAGCTAATAAAAAGGATTAAAAATCTCCTTGGGACAATGCTCAAATACCCTACACAACCCACTATCCTAGGAATCATCAAGGATGATGAAATAAAACATAGGGATACTTTGGTGACTCAAGAAATAAAAGGTAAAAGTCAAGGCTAGTCTATGGTAGACAATAATAGGATCCTAGACATGATCCTTAATGCAGGGGAAATAATAACTAAGGCCAAGAGCATCAAGGAAGCTATGTCAGGAATGATAAGGAATTGAATGAGCTTACTAACAAAGAGGAAGAGTGTCATTTAAGACCACCTATAGACTGTGAGCTGGTCAATGAGTAGCACTAGTGGGCTATGAATATCCTCCAATAATAGCAAGAAAGTTCTCAGGCACAAGTCCCCCCAACCACCTAGTTAATATTCCATTTTGTAAAAGCTTTGTATTATTTTGAAAGAGTAATATTATTTTATGGAGGCATATGTTAGTTTGTTAGCATATTTCTTCTAGCTTAGTTTAGTTTGTAAAAGTAAATGAATTCTATAACTTTGTCAAAAATGAACAATTGTCCTTACTTTTTGTACATTTATATCTTTTAATTGATCGGTATACTACCATATCCTCCTATAAAAGTTAGTATTACCATTTTGTAAAATGAGAGAAATTTGAGTGAAATTTGTATACTTTTAGTAGTTAATACAATCAAGGATTCTAAAAATATTTCCCAAGTTTGTTTGTGTTAATTTTTACATGGTGTTTCTCTCAATTGCTAGTCTTAAGTCTTGAAATTGAATAGTTTATATGAAATCAGAGTTTCATCTTTGATTACAGGGTTGATAATTTGTGCTTATGCTAGATTAGTTGAATCATCTTGAATTTCATTCATTTTGTTTGTTTTTCATTGAAATGTGCTAATGTTATTTGAGTGTGGTAGTAAATATTTAAAGTAAATTTGGTTATTAATTGTACTTATTTATATCATTCTTAGAGGTTTGTCTAGTGTGTAGTGAGATCTAAGCTTATGTTATTTTGCACTATATACTAGTTAAATGCATACTCAATTGTAATTGAAACTTTATCATAATGTTTGAGGCTACGATTAGTAATCACTTATTCTCTTTTTACCTTATCTTTCTCTTTTGCTTTTTTTTTAACCAAATAACTTTAATTTAGATTTCATTTTAAATGTCTATTTATAATTAGTCTATCATTTAAATATTGATCATAATTCACTATTATTATCATATATACTTACACTTCATAAATATTTGCACCATGGGGGCTCCCAACCATCAATTAATATAATTTTTTTTGGAACAATTAAGAATTGTTATGCTGCTATATCACCATATGTAACATAAGTTGCCAAAACCTACTACTCATGCTCTGAATTTCCAAAACTCTAAAATGAGAAGTGTTCTTTGAACACTAAGGGCACTTGTGATACATTTATAGGCATCAATAAGTCCCACTGGTGCTACAAGGAGGGCAGTTTTGTGAATTGGTTGAATCTTTGTTAATCTTAGTGTGTTGATCTAAGATTCATGTTATCTTTCCCCTTTTACATAATTATTTCCTTATAAGTGTAAATAGCATTGATATTTGTGGTCTTTTACATATATTTGTGCTTCTTTTAGACAAAGATCATAGTTCTTTGAATGTTGATGCTTAGTTTTGGTAAAGATGGATTAAGATTTGAAAATTTGTGGTAGTTGAGGTTAGAATAGCTTATTTTGATCAAAGATTGGTATATTTGTCACATATCTAGGTTTATTTGAGCTTGGACTTTTAAAGATAGACCATATTTGCATAATTAGACATATCTTTGAGCTATCTTAGTCAAAGATTGACATCCTTTATTGTTCTTTATAAAAATATTTATAAAATTAGCTTAATGAGTAGGTTTAATCCTTATTATTTATAAAGATTTACTTGACACATCATATTTTAAATAAGATATTCAATATTCAATATAAAATAGCCAAGGATCTAAACAAGATCATATTCAAAGACAAGAGAACCTTTGCTTGAGCTTGAAGTCCATATAAGAGCCAAGCAAAGATAAAGGTAGGTGTAGATGTTCTAAATATTTGCTAACCTCACCTATTCAAGGTACCCCTACCTTAAACCTTTGTCTAGGTATGGCTTGGTTGGGTGATTCTTCAATCAACATGTCAAGTGTGGTACATGATCTCTCATGTAATCCTAAAAAATACTTGCCAACATGTAGTCCAACTAGTATTGTAACTACTGAAGATCACATTAAATCTTTCAAAGTTGTCTTCAAGTTACTAAATGTCATACAGGATGTAACATGCAGATTTTTCCCCTTTACTTTTAAATATGTTTCATACAAATGGTTTTTCAATTTTCCTAACAATTATATTACTAGATGGGAAGGTTTCACTAATTTTTTCATAGACCTGTTTGGTAAAATTATTAGTCTATGTATCATATACCACTAGTTCACCACCATTAGGAGGGATGCATGCAATCCCATAAGCTATTTTAATGCCAAGTTACATAAAATTCATAGCAAGACCATAGAACCTTATAAACCTAATGAGTTTTTAGCTCTAGAAATCTATAAGGATGCAGTGGATCATATGACTTTTGTATTTCTAAAAAGGTCTCTTCTAGATATAACTTAATTAGCTAGGGATTATTCTTAAGTAGTGATCATCAATGATCAAATAAAACCCTAAATACAAATGGCCTACTCTATTCCAAATATAAATCTACATTTTCCCACTTTGAACATCTTCCCCAATAACAATGAGAATGTTCCAGCCTTGAATTAGCTCCCAAATTTGAATCAATTACCTTTGAGTCATGTTGTTCCCAATTAGAATTTAGGATTCTTGAGTAATCTTGATGCTAATGGATTTAATGCAAATGATCAAAAAAAACTTTTATACTAGCTCTTGGTACTAATAATAACCAGGTGCATAATTTTGAAACTCTCAAGAATGATAATGACTTTATTCTAAAATGGTCTAAAAATTAAGAATTGATTTCTTTTATCTATAAAATTAATTTGGCAATACCGAAGAGAGATCTAGTAGTAACTTCTCATTATAAAGGTTTAATAGGCCTAATAATAGGTTTTAGAATGATGGTTTCCACAATAATAAAAATAATGAACCATATTTTGAAAAGAGGATTATGGACATGAATCTGATTAATATTTCTTTGCTTGATTATTGTATGGTGTATTATACAACTAAGTATGGTGAGGTTGATTTTATTGAGTTTTGTAAGGCTTTGAATCTTTTAAATAAGAGTTAGACTCATTTGAAGTGGTCCCTAATAAGGATATAAATGTAGGTACTTCAGGATCTAAGCCTATTGATCAAAATTTCATGGTGACGATGTTTGATTTCCCTTTTCAAGAGGACAATGAACTTGGTGATGTCCTTGAGAAAATCTAGGGCTTCTAACAATTCTTGAATAAGACTTATCCTTTGAATAATAGAGAGTAGAGGCATCCCTTGACTACCTCAAAACCTCCAAATAACTTTATAACTCCTCCAAACACTTCTTCAAACAATGATCTAGAACCACCCAAATGGAGTACCTCTAGGTGTAATGTTGATGTTCCTAGTTCTTCAAATAACACTAGTTATAATATTGTTGAAGAAATGAAAAATGTAAAATATAACATCACATTGCATGAATTAACATATATCATAGAATAAAGGGACCTCTTTCTATAATCATTTCAAAAAATGTAACAAACCACCTAAGGATGACAATGCTAATGTGGTTTTGCAAAAAGCTAAGGCAAAATCTCCTCCTTTTCTCCTCACAGTCGGGATGTTCGGTAAGAATTTTCACAATATTTTATTATATTCTAGTGCATCCACTAATATCATGCCATTAGGTATTTCCAAAAAACTTAGCTTCACACCTATTAAGTTTGATAGAGTTATTTCTCAATTAGACAAATCTAGAGTCAAGGTGATTGGGGAATTATTAAATATCCATATTCAATTGGCCTTTGATCCTAGAGTATAGTAGTTTATTGATATCCAAGTTGTTGACATCCCTAATGTTTATGGGATCTTATTAAGTAAGGAATGGACCAAAGTTCTAAATGGCTACATGTCCATAGATTCTTCATATTTATGGTTGCCTTCCTAACCAGATTAAGGTTGAAGGAGATCTAAGAATGAAACACTTGATCACTGAGTACAATGTTTTTAATGAAAGGGTCAACATAATTGAATAAAACTTAGGTGTTTTCACCCTAAATATTGCAAAGGTATGTGATCCTAAGATTACTCATGTTATGCTTGGGTTGTGAAAGCTACATTTTGATGGTGCTAGGTGTAAGGCTAGATCTAGAGTAGGCATTATTCTAACTGGTCCTATTGGTAATAAAAACCATGATTCCTATAGTCTCTAGTTCCCATTCACAAATAACCTTGTTAAATATGAGGTCCTCATTTTTGTCTTACAATTTTCCATAAAAAATAAATTTAAATAACTACTAGTCTATGGTGATTCAAAACTAGTAGTCAACCAGGTAAGAAGCAAATATCAATGTAAACTCTCATGCCTCAAGAGGTATAATTTCAAGATCTAGGATCCAATTGAGTCTTTTGATGCCCTTAAAATTGTCTCCATCCCCAAAGAGGAAAATCAAGATGTTGATGAGTTAGCATATGTTGTAGCCATCCTCATACCTAACCAAGGCTTGCCCAACTTCAACATTGAGTTGATACCTTATCCTTTAGTCCCAGATAATGTGAATCATTTTTAGGTATTTAGTGATGATAAAAATATATTGAACTTCATAACTAGTTTAGGAGCATTTGAGGCTCAAATCATTGATGAGACTGATGAAAATGCACTTAGGGAAGCCAAATTTGATGGTAAAGTCATTCAGGTGAATGACAATAAAATACCTAAGTGGATGATTGCCTTAGAGAGACTATTTAATCAATAAAAAATGGATGAGGTTTCTAATATTCCCAAGATAAGTTGGAAGGAATATAATGTAATTGATTTTGGCCCTCAAGATCAACTTCAACTGGTTTATATTGGAAAATCTTACACTAGTGTTGATAAAAAGAAGGTTAAAGAGTTATTAATCAGATACAAGGATGTCATAGCTTGGTGTTATGATGACTTGAAGATCTTTGATCCAAGAGTCATCACCTATATTATAACTCTTAAAGAAAGTTTTAAACCCTTTAGTAAAAATCAAAGACATGTGAACCTTGTCTTAGAACTAATGATCTTCATTGGCGTCAAGAGATTGCTAAATGCTAAAATTGTGTTTCCCATCAAGCATTCTACCTGGGTGGCTAATTTGGTGCTAGTCAAAATGAATAATGGTGATATTAGGTTATGCATTGAATTTAAAAATTTAAATAAAAAATATGAAATGGATAATTATCCTCTTACCTCTCTTGACCAAGTAATACAAGTTATTCTAGAATCAACCATGATGTCTTTTGTTGATGGTTTTTTAGGCTGCAACCAAGTGTTGGTTGATAAGGAAGACAGGATGAAGACAAATTTCACCACTAAGTGAGGCACCTTTCTATAAAAGAGAATGTCTTTTGGGATAATAAACATAGGAGATACTTTTTGAAGGTCCATGGACCATGCCTTTCAAGGTCTAATTGGTAAGTGTATCATTATATATATGAATGATCTAACCATTTTTTATAAATATAAGGAAGATCAATTTATGATTTTATAGTAAGTATATGAGAGATGTAAAATGTATGGAATCTCCCTAAACCCCAATAAAATCATATTTTGTGTTATTGAAAGCAAATTTTTGGGTCACGTTATAACTAAAGATGAGATCTCCATAGATACTAAAAGAGTGGAAGCTATATCTAAGATAGAGCCTCCAAATATTAGAAAAGAGTTAAAATTATTTTTTGGTAGGATAAACTTTGTAAGAAAGTTCATTTATGGCTTTGCAAATATTGTCAAGCCATTGAATGACATGCTAAAAAAGGATGCCAAGGTTTCATGGAATGAGGAATCTAGGAAGGCATTCAATGACATGAAAGAAGTAATTAGCTAGGATCTAGTCTTGATAAGTCCTAGCTTTTCAAAGGACTTATATCTTTATTATTTTGCATCTGACCATACTATGGATGCAATTTTAACTCAAAAGGTTGATGGATGTGATCACCCAATAGCTTTCATGAGTACTAACTTTCAGAATGCTAAATTGAATTATTCATTGATTGATAAATAAGCATATGCATTAGTTAAGGTAGTGAAGAAATTTAGGCACTATATCCTTAGAAATAAGGTGCATGATATTCTACCTAACCCTACCACAAAACTTATGCTGATCTAGAATGAAATTGAAGAAATGTAGAGGTAAATGGATGTCAGTTTTGCAAGAATATGACATAAAAATGAAAATTTCAAATTTGGTAAGGTGCCAATGTCTGATTCAAATGATTACTAATACTAAACCTAAGTTAAGTATTATGTAATTTGATCAATAAATATTTCAATCTAGTGAGTTGTATGATTCCATCATTCATTTACTAATTAATGGTACTTATCTTGTAGGACTAACCAGGGAAAAAAAGAGGGCCCTTAGGCTCAAGGTAGCCCATAACCTGATTAAAAATGGGGTTTTATATATAAATTTTTTGAAGGGGTCTACCTAAGATGTGTCTCAAAATAAGAAGCTACCCACATCATGAGCACCTT
>JARHVA010002360.1:2157500-2207500 GCA_037957365.1 Torreya grandis | reverse complement strand
AATACTTTAACATAAGTCTTTTTGTGTTTATTAATATAAAATAGACTTAAGTAAAATCATTTTAAACTAAGTCCTTTATATAGGAATGCATTGATTAAAGACCTCACACCTTTCAGGATAAATGGATTGCGCTTCATTGAGTTCAGATGATTTGATTACATGAAATCATTGATGACCTTTTAATAGAGCTTTGGGAGCCCACAAATGTTACACATGGTAGATGCTCATTTGATGTATGACTAGTACATGAAGTAGAGCTCAAAAATGCCAAGGAGATGCCAAGTGGCACAATCATGAGGCTTGATGCAAAGATGGCTAATGATATGCAAAAGCTCAGATCATGATCAGTATCCCACGTTAATCTTTGGATCTTGATCAAATGATGTGAAGTAAAAGGTAATTTTTAAATACCAACATCTAGTGATTTGATGGCATTTATGAAAAATGTTTTGAAAGTGCTAGATAGATGCCAAATAAATGCCACAAGAACAAAATGATAAAAATAAAGATCTTGTGTGCTTGAAAATGAAAACATATAAAGGCAAAGGTTAAAATAAAATATGGGGCACCTATGAGTCAAAGTCTAAATAAGACACTATCATTAAAACTTCAAAAGCCCTAAAGCTTGCATAAAAGGCCTTAAATGAATTCAGATGTATCATAGTAAATATTTAGAGAATTTTAATAGTGATTTGAGTATGAAAGAATTAACCCAAAAACCATTTTAAATTTAATTGTGAGCAATTCACAAGTCTAGTAACAATGGTAGCTAGAGGAAATAATTAAGGGATGAGATAGAATTGTATCTATCTACATACAATCAAGGGAGGATCTTCAAGGACACAAACCTAGACACTACTACATTGAGCATAGGTAATAAGAACTAATCTAAGCTCTTTTGGACTATTCAAGAAATTCAACCCATCACAAAAGAAGAAAAAAAAATTACCACTATAACCTGAAGCTATTATGACCTAGTTGTAGTCTAGATGGCTAGTCTCTACCATGCTATTGCCAAACCATAGGTAATATACTATATCAACATCCTTACTCCCATTTTTAAGGATTATAGGATTGAGTAGGCTTGGATTATTCATGAAAAGGCCTATAGAATAACTGAATTCATTTTCCCATTAGCCTTTGATATTTATTAAAAATTTGGAAAACCCCAAGTGGATTTTCCCACTATTAAGGAATAGATTCACAAGAATGATCTAGACATCATCCTTAGGCCATGGTTGCTCCAAGGGAACCATGTGATCTGAGATCCTTCTGGAAACATCCCATTTTCCCAATTTAGAGAGGGGGTTAGGATAATCATGACTCTATTAAATAGAATATTTAGAGCCCATTCAACCACTTATGTGAACAAGAGTTGGGTGCCTTACACATACTTCATGGTATAAAAAGAGCTGACTCCCCTAATTAGAGAGATAATCAACATCTATTTAGAATGATAATTTTTAGCCATTAAGAATAAACCTAGTAACCCATTCTTCATGATATCCTATCTATTGGATGCCCTGCTAGCCTCCACTAGGATCCCTAACATTAAAAATTGGTCACATGAGGGTAGATTTATAGTCTCCCACACTATTCATAGCTACACATATTTAAATATAGGAATAACATCCAATTATTCTATGAGTGTGTGTATTCAACCTTAGTAGAAGACATCATAGGGATCCTTATGCCTAGGGTAAGCCCTCTAATCAAGAAATATTTGAAGCTAATGGGAGACATTTGGTTGTATCTAAATTGTATAGTAATAAAAATTTAAGGGATTTTGATCCAACCTTATAGGTTTCCTTTCTACGTTTCTACCAAGCTATCAGAGCAAGAAATTACATACCAACTTCTTAATAGTTTGGACAAAGTGTGCAAAGATAAGAGGAAAGTCCTCCTCCATTCCTTTCCTTTAATCATTGGTAGAACTATATTAATAATTATGATTAGGTGAATAATATGGCCAAGTATAAGGATTATTTCAAATTTAAACTTGATGAGCTAAAGATATTGGACACTAATGGCACGGTCTCCACACATTTGAAGTCTAAGCAATTGGCCAAGCCATTATATGATCACCAACTCGATGTCCATGAAATCATATATAACAAAGTAAACAATTTGAAGAAATATTAGCTAGGCTCAAGGGATATAACATTAGACTTGAGCATAGATTAACTAGTGATGAGAAACCACTAGGTGACATATGGCAAATGGGACCTCTGCAATACCATTTACTACCTAGACCTTCAATGCCCCCTTAAGAGAAACCACAAGTGGAAGAGAAAAAAACCCAAGCATATATTACACAAGGTCCTAGTAAGGAAAAATTGGAAGAGAGACCTGGTGAGGACCCATCATCCTCAGTCCCTCCACAAAGATTAGCATCTCTAGTTGAATACCTAGACATGATTGCCTTAGAGCCTGATGAGACAATGGACGATTGTTAGGTTGTGGAGCAAAAATCTTCACTGTTGCAGACATGGAGGAGGTTGTCGAGAGGTTGCTAAGTTGTAAGGAAACCAACGTCAGCCTGATCAGCTGATGTCGGTCATATATAGTGGGAAAGGCAACCGACATTGGTCATGTATCGGCCGACATCGGTCATCTCCAGCATGACAAGGATCGACGTTGGTCGCCTATGTGGTTTCAAAAATGTCAATTGCATGAATAATTTGTTAATGAACCGAGTGTTTGCATGTTAAGAGCCATTTTTAGACTTGAAGTTGTGGATCTAATTATTGTAACTAGATGTCTAATTATTGTTTGCATGAGATCTATTTAAGAGACTCATGGGCTGTATTGTAATTCGTGCTAGTTTGAGTTTGGTAAAGTTAGCTCCTTCTGTGTGTGAAGTGATCAAGGGTGTTCCTCCTAGTTCCATAGCAGTGCCAAGTGTGGGTGTTGGTTTGGAGAATCAGAAGGATTCTTCATGTATGTAGGATCCTAGTCAGTAGGTGTGCAAGGCCACGTTTGGAGATCTACATGGTAAGTAAGATCATTGATCTATAGGTGTATGTGTGTGTGAGGTCTAAGGTTTGTAGGTGTGTAGAACCAGGTTAATCTGTAGGTGGTAGTAGAATCAAGGTGACAACAACACAACAAGGAGCAAGATCAGGCAGGATCTACTTGGAGTACGGTGTGTACTCGGTTGGAGAGCAAAGAGGAAGGCAAGGTAGTTCCTTCCAAAGTAAGATCATTTGAGTTGTAAGTTGTTGCAAGTTCATGGGAGATCTACTTGGAGTATGATAAGTACTTGGAGTGCGTGGAGCACTTGTGGAGTGCGTGGAGCACTGGTGTACTAGCAGTAGTGGATACTAACTGGTTGGAGGTGAACACCAACTCTGTGTTTGAGTTGTGTGTTGGGACCGTAAGAGAGAGAGATTTGAGGAAAGAATTACTATACACTTGAGGTGTGGGAAGCCTCTGAGAGGTGTGAAGAAGTGGCATCTTCTTTATTGTATTCTTTTTTGGATGAGTATTAATAAATTGGGTATTATCTCTCATATTTTGTGTTGTTTCTGATTTCTAGTTGCTTGTTACTTCTAGTTAATTTTTGCATATTAAGTTGCTTGTACATGGTAATCAATGGTGCTTCCTTGGGTTCCTAATAGTTGGTATCAGAGTGAGGTTGTTGGCTCATAGCTTGATACCACTAACAATTGGTATCAGAGCTAAGGTTGCAGGGAGAAGGTTTGTGTTTGGTTATAGGTCACTCTCAGGGGTTTTTGATTGAGTGGGAGTATAGCAACGGTAGAAGAAAGTACACTAAGAATGGAGGAATTGAAAAGCACGAATGTTCAATTACAGTCTTATGGAAAGAAAGAGCAGGTAAATAAATATTGTTGGCTGGTAGTAGATCAACATGAAGGAACTAAATAAATAGATGTTGCAGGTGTTGTTGCACAGGATGCTCTGGGATGTTTCTTGGATAAAGTTGAATCTTGGTTAATAGATTATTTTGCCTCTTTCCATGCAGCCCCAAGTAGAGGGGTTGGTGAGCCTTGTCATAGTATTGGCAAAGGTGAAGTGTTGCTGAAATTATAGGCGGCCAACACATGGGTGTTGAAGGAGGTCATGCAGGTCCCAGTCTTGAAGATGCGGCTAATTGCTTCAAGAAATTTGGGTGATGAGAGATGCATAAGAACTCTCATAATGGATGCACTTGAATTAGCTAGTGGTAAGAAAGTAGGTATCCTTTATCTATCTACTTATATTACTAATTCTTCTTCTATTGCAAGGACACGGCTTTGTAGGCTTGGTCACATGAGCAAGAAGGAGATGCATGTTCTTAAGAGGAAGTCAGATGTGTTTGACAAAATTAAGAACTAGAAAGCCTTGGTGTTTTTGGAGGAGATGATGGATAGAGATTAGTGGAGAAGGTTGGACATCTCTGAGCAGGGTGGTTTAGATAGGGTTTTGATCCATGGAGAGCTCACGGGTAAAAAGTCATCACTCACATGCATACATAGGTATCGACATCAGTCAAGGGTAACCGATGTCAAATAGATAGGTGCTGACATTGGTCATATGCAGACCAGAGGATTCAGTGGTGTCAGGCAAGTGGAGATCAATGTCAGTAGGATAACCAACGTCGGTGACCTGGATAGTCACATGGAACCAATGTCAGTCAGATGCAGACTGTGTGGTGACTGAGGTCGGTCACTGAGATGGATTTTGGGTAGACATCAAGCTATCAAGGAGTCTCAAATGCCTAAGGGGAGGACTGAAAGTGCAAGTAAGCCTCAAATTCATTATTCCTCTTCTTTATACTAGTTGTTGACTGCAGAGCAGGAAGGATCTAGGAAATAGTGGGAGCATGGTATGAACAGGATGCAGGACCAAACGGGAGATTTGGTAGGGTTGCCAGCCAGTATGAAAGCACTGAGATGAATGGATACCTTGGTTAAAGAATAGAGAGAATGGACACATGAGACAGAAGGCCATGTCATATAGTCTTGAGGAAGCTGTAGGACAGTGGTACAAGTTTTGACAGGTGGATGACAAAGTAGAGATTTAGTCAATGTCAGTGTAACCATTGTGTTTGTCTTACCAGGTGGATGATGGTCGTAACATTATCCTATTATTGTATGTGGATGGTTTGCTAGTAGGTTTGTACATATAGGGTTTTGCTAAGCTAAGGGTAAGATTAGTTTAGTGGTTTGCCATGAAGGATTTGGAGCAGCAAAATTCTTTGGCATAAGTAATCCTAAAGACAGGGAGATCACATGTTGATGTTGTCACAGGATGATTGTGTGAAGGTAGTGTAGGATGCAGAATAGGGCAGCACACCTATGGATGGATAGTTCATAGAACAGGGTCCCCAATCACATGATGAGGTTGAGTACATGTTTACTCCCTAAGTTTGCTCAAGCAGTGGGTGCTGTCAGAAAGTTTGGAGCCGATTCGAGAAAGAAGCACTAGAGGGTAGTTCAGTGGATTCTCAAGTATTTGAGAGGGACCAACAGCAGGTCGACATGCTATGCAGGGTCAAGATCTTTTCTACATGGGTTTGTAGATGCGGATGTGGCAGGTTAATTGGATGATAGGGTTTGCACCACATGATGTGTGGTGGTTGGTCTTTAGGGTTGAGATTGAAGAGGGATACAAGCTAGGAAACAAATTAGACAGTATACAGGTATAGGTATAGTGCAGCTATTTATCTCCAAGTGGGAGATTTTTAGGTTGTGGAGCTAAAAGCTTCACTATTGCAGACATGGAGGAGGTTGTTGAGAGGTTGTTAAGTTGCAGGGAAACTGACGTCAGTCTGATCAACTGACGTCAGTCATATATAGTGGTAAAGGCAACCAACATTGGTCATGTATCAGCCAATGTCGGTCATCTCCAGCCTGACAGGGACCGACGTCAGTCGCCTGTGTGGTTCCATAACTGTTGGTTGCATGAACAGTTTGTTAACGAACTGAGTGTTTGCATGTTAAGAGCCAATTTTAGACTTGAAGCTGTGGATCTAATTATTGTAATTAGATGTCTAATTATTGTTTGCATGAGATCTATTTAAGAGACTCATGGGTTGTATTGTAATTTGTGCTAGTTTGAGTTGAGCAAAATTAGCTCCTTCTGTGTGTGAAGTGAGCAAGGGTGTTCCTCCTAGTTCCACAGCAGTGCCAAGTGTGGGTGCTGGTTTAGAGAATCAGAAGGATTCTTCATGTATGTAAGATCTTGGTCAACAGGTGTGCAAGGCCACATTTGGAGATCTACATGGTAAGTAAGATCATTGATCTATAGGTGTATGTGTGTGCGAGGTCTAAGGTTTGCAGGTGTGTAGAACCAAGTTGATCTGCAGGTGGTAGCAGAATCAAGGTGACATCAACACAATAGGGAGTAGGATCAGGCAGGATCTACTTAGAGTATGTTGTGTACTCGGTTGGAGAGCAAAGAGAAAGGCAAGGTAGTTCCTTCCAAAGTAAGATCATTTGAGTTACAGGTTGTTACAAGTTCATGGGAGATCTACTTGGAGTACGTTGAGTACTTGGAGTGTGTGGAGCACTTGTGGAGTGCATGGAGCACTGGTGTACTGGTACTAGTGGATACTGACTGGTTGGAGGTGAACACCAACTCTGTGTTTGAGTTGTGTGTTGGGACCGTAAGAGAGAGAGATTTGAGGAAAGAATTACTGTACACTTGAGGTGTGGAAAGCCTCTGAGTGGTGTGAAGAAGAAGTGGCATCTTCTTTATTGTATTCTTTTATGGATGAGTATTAATACAATTGGGTATTGTCTCTCATATTTTATATTGTTTCTAATTTCTAGTTGCTTGTTACTTCTGGTTAATTTTTGCATATTAAGTTGCTTGTACATGGTAGTCAATGGTGCTTCCTTGGGTTCCTAATAGTTGGTATCAGAGCGAGGTTGTTGGCTCATAGATTGATACCACTAACAAAGATGTCCTCAAGGTTCTTGTTGAGGCATATGGATCTAATGAAAAGGAGGATCATTTTGAATAAACATAATCCCAAACAAAAGAGATCAAGAAATAAAAAAGGAAAGAGATTTCCCTGGACCTAGTCCCAATGGCACCATTGAAGAAGAGAAAGGTAGAATTGACAATGGTCCAAGTTGGATCAAAGAAACCAAAGCTGACTTTCACTCACGACATGAATGAGGTCAATATATTTAGTGATAAGTATCCCATCCATGGACCAATCATCCCTAATTGGTTCATCTATGGGAAAATGTAGAAAATCACCAAATGGCACCACTTATGGGCCCTGACCAAGACTGTTAACATTGATCTACATGATGATATCAAGCCATGGATAAGGTTTTTAATGAAAGAGGAGGAAGAAAGAAAAATAGTGGCTACTATAGGGTCAAATAACAAGTAGATAGATGATCTAAGAGCATCAAGCACTACCTAGATGGAGGCTCTAAAACCTCCAAAGTACAGTGAACCAAATAATATTATGCAATTCAATTCATAGATATCTTGATTAGAGAATGAAAACTAGAAAATCCATGGTAGGGACTAAAGAGTTCACCTTTTAAAAGGATAAGCCATTTGTGGGATTAACTCTAATTGGAGGTCAGAGACTTGGTGAACACCCCATCCATGTAGAGGATATTTAAGAAATGATTGATGCTCACTTATCTCAAGTTAGAGCAGGCATTATAGGTATGAATCAAATAATATCTAACTTAGATAATGAAAAAAAGAACTTGGAAACACAAGCTATCTTATCAGTGCCTGAAGCAATTATTAAAATGCTTGATGAATCCTTTTATGATATGTTTGATGCCTTGGAAGTAATGAATTTATGGTAAAATGCATTGTCACAATGGAATATATTGACTAAGGGTATAATAACCCAATGTCAATCTCGAAAGGATTAAATAATAGGTCTGATCAATATTTAGGTTAGAAAGTAGATTCCTAGTTTTAAAACAATTAGTCTGGGATAATTGAATGCCATTCAGGATATTATTGTTGAAAAGGTCCAAAGTTTATGTGCTTGGTTAAAAGAACTAGAGAGACTATTTAAAGATGATAAGGAGATAATGGAAAGTATTGAAAATCTCCTTGGGACAATATGTAAAGACCCTATACAGACCACTATCCTAAGCATCATCAAGGATGATGAATTCAAACACAAGGCTACTTTGGTGACTTGGGAAATAAAATATAAAACTCAAGGCTAGTTTATGGTAGACAATAGTAGGATCCTAGACATGATCCTTGATGAGCTTAGAATATGGCTCATTATTGACATGTTATTTCCTTCAATTCATCTCTCGAAGGATATTATCTTATGCAAATCTTAGATGGTTAGATAGCTATTACATGAAAAATAGATGTTTGTCTTGTTTATATTGAACCAAATATTAAACCTTTACTTTCTCATTAATGTCTAATACATAGCATGTTTTAGTGATTTTTTTGGTGAAGAGTGCTTAGGAAGAAGACACAGATGATGTATAGTGAATGTTCAATTTTCATCTCCATCAATTATAACTATAGAATCTATAGGCTTGCTTTTATGAACTCTGGAGGCTTATTTCTACGGACTCTACAGGCTTGTTTCTATGGACTCTATAGGCTTGTTTCTATAGACTTTGTAGGCTTGTTTTTATGTACTTTGCATGCTTTTTTCTATAGACTTCGTAAGCTCATTCCTCCTAACTCTGCAGGGTCAATTCCATGGATTCTATAAGGATAAAGCTAAAAAAAGGGAAGCTAGCAGCCAAATAGTATAAGAGAGAATCATTCCAACTAGAATACAATAATGAAAATAACTACCTACTATTTTGTAGGATTTGTTTCTGATAAAGTTGTATATATATTTGGATCTTAGGACTATTATAGGATAGGATATCTATTTCATTAGAATAATTTGATCTCTTGGAATTCCAATCTCATATCTTTGGATGAATGGATTGACCAAGGAATCCTATTTTTTGCATCCTATTTTGACTTGATTATATTAGTATAGAATGTAAAATTTTCATTATTCAAAAGATATATATTAGATATTAGATATCAGATGATAGAGAGCAAATAGTAGAGGAAAAGATTTATACAAGCATATTATAGGTTTTATCCAGATTGTAATCATTTTAGTTTTATAAATTATCACTTTAGTTTCCAACATTGATTAATCTTTGTTCCTGAGTCTGAGAGGAGCAAGGGCCCACTCTCCTTGGAACTAGGAACTATGTATAGTATTTATGTTATGTTATATTAATTCTTTGTTATAACTAATTACAATCTTGTTAATGTTTACATTTATTCATAAAAACATCAAAACAAATTCACAATTTAAAAGGCATTTTCTTATTCCAAAATCATTTCCTTTCTAAGCAAAGTGTGTTTGTTTTTACAGCAGACGTGTGAAGCAAATTTCCTTTTGTTAGTAGGAGTGTGAATTTACTTTCCACAAGCATAAATAGGAGTGTGATTTTTAATTTCAAGCAACAGAGTGGATTGATTTGATTTCTTTCTTTTCAGCAAAAGAACGAATCAAGTAGTTTAGGACACATTTTTTTTAGTCAAAGTTAAAATAGGACAACTAAACACCCCCATAAGCAGCCTTGTAGATTTACCATCCTATATCTTACTATAGATAGCTTTGGACACCAGCCCTAGTTGATAAGACATCAATTGAATATTATTAAAATGAGGAGTTAAATGACACTCATCATTTTTGGCATTGTTGTTGGGGAAGCAAGGTGTTAGTAAGGTAATAATTATTGGTCTAGAGTGAAAAATAGAAAACATTGTAAAAACCCATAAAATCCCATAAAAATTCAATAAATTGATGTATCATCCTAGATATTCTAAAGGGTGATTCATCCAAAAATTTCAAACAAGAACACAAGTTGACACTCCTTAAACATCTTTGAGTAGTGAACCAAAAGTTACAAGTGAAACCTATCTGCAAGAATCTTCTCAAACTTGGATAGAAACGAGGACATTACCACAAGTAAGCCCCATAAGACAAATTTCTCAAGATCAATCTCTTGCAGGAAGACACTATTTAGAAATTGCCAAGGATTTAGAAGAAGCATTTCAAAAATCCATATCTAAAAAAAAAATTGAAAATTTTAAACAACCCATAACTAATACCACAAATATTCAGTGGGAAGATCATCCAAGCTTTCAAACATCATTAAAAGAAGAAATGGATCTCCAAAAAAATCAACAACTTGCACAACCAGGAAGGACTTTTTCCTTTCCTATTGTTGAAGATCCTAATGATCAAACCCCCATGAAAAATATTTCACCAGCTAATCTACCAAATTTATGGTGAAGATCTATAGAATATCCTGATCAATTCCTATTTGAGTTTAAGGTGCTATGTTAAACCTATGACTACACAATAGATAGCCAAAAATTAAAACTATTTCCCTCTACACTTAAAGATGCAGCTATGAGATGGTTCATGGGTTTATCTAGCAATTTTGTTAGAACATAGGATGACATGGAAATAGAATTTTTGAACAAGTACCAAGATTATTGCTGAGTGTGAGAAAGAAAAGATGATTTCTTTAAAATCAAACAGTTTGAGGATGAATCTTTAGAGGATTATTTGAATAGATTCATGTTCACTCATAAAAGAAGCAATTATCCACTCATTGAAGAAGTTTAAAAATTGGTTTTCTTGAAAGGGTTGGATGAAGATACTAGAGATGCCTTAAATCTGATGGGAGGTGGAGATATAAATAAGTTGGGTTTTGATCAAATTTCTAAGCTTTGTACTAACTACTCTCGAATGAAACTTGGAATTAGGAAAGGAAGGTTTGGGAAATCTAATGAAGTGGGTAAGCTAATGGAAGAATTTGCTAATCTAAGGACAAATATCCTGATTACACTAAACAATACTTTAGATGGCCTTCAAGCTAAGGTAAATGAAACAAAACCCTTAGCAATCTACTGTTCTAAATGCAGATAGAAACACACCCTTAGAGACTACCCCCTAGATAGAACTAATGTTTCATCATGTGGTATCTGTGATGAAATAGATCATGATACCAAACATTGCACCCTTCTACCTATTTTAAAGAATCAAATGAAAACACAAGTCCAGTCCAACAAAAAGGTAAATTATATCTAGAGACAAAACTTTGGCCCAAAAAACCAAGTTCAAGTATAGTTTATTGAAAGAAACCCAGATAAGCCATGGATGGTACCATGGAATGTTTCAATTCCTTCACCTTTTTGGAATCAACCCCAAATTCCATCAATTCAAAATCTATGGGCAGGATAAGATTGGATGCCAACACCACCATGGATGATGCCACAACCACAACAACAATGGGTACCACAACATCAATGGATACCATAGCCATATCAATAATGGAATCAGTCATGGAACCCACAACCATAATTCATCCAACCAAGAAGACCACTTCAATGACAAACTATTATGCTACCCCTAGTTATTCAACAACAAGGACAAATCAATCAACCCTCAATGCTTGCACAACCAATAACAAATCAAAAAAATAAACAACCATCACCTATTTATGTTAATTAATAGGAAGAGACAATCAATGTTGGAGCTATTGAGTGTTTGGACATACACTTAAGATTAGGGAAAACCATACAAAAACCTCTAGTTCTCATTTCTAAGATACCTAATGAAAAAGAAAAAATAGACTTGTCTCAATTAAACATTAGAGAGGCCAAAATCAAAATAAGATCTGAAGCAAACAAAGAAAAAACTACTACCCCATTAGTTCCTTTTCCTGAAAGATTAAAATAAATTGGTATTAAACTAGAATCAAACTTGGTCTATGAGTTGCAAAATATCAATACTGAGGTACCCCTTCTACAAGCTATTAGGGATATACCTAAATTAAATAAGATCATCAAAAACCTTTGTATCAAGACACCTAGGAGGAAAGTAAAATATCCAAGAAACATTCATGTTGATTGAAAATTTGTTGATTTATTAGCAGGAAAACTATTAGTTCTAAAATATGCAGATCCAAGAAGCCCAGTGATCGCAGTCACAATCAGAGGAAAAGAAATTCCTAATGTCTTGGTATATTTGGGAGTAGCAATTAATGTTATGACAACTGATACTCTCCATACCTTGTCTCTTATGATAATGCAACCCACAACTACCATTCTTCAAATAGTGGACTAATATGTAACTAAACTAAAAGGTATTACAGAAAATGTTGAAGTAATAATAGAGTCTTGGGAGTATCAAGTAGATTATATGGTCTTGCAACCCAAAACAAACAATCTAGGATATCCCATAATCCTAGGTAGACCATGGTTGGCTACTATTGTATCATTAATTGATTGCAGGTCAGGAGACATGACCATTTATAATGGGTTAAAATACAAATACATCTCTTTGTATCCTCTTATAAAACTATCAACAAATTGCATATAAGAACTTTGGGTGGATGAATCAGACAATACATTAAACAACATTTCCTCATTAGCTATGATCATAGTTAAAAAACACTTAGAAGAATTGAATGGAGATATATACCCAAAATCTATAGATGCTTCTAGTATGAAATATATGGACTCTACCATTCTGAAAGCTATGAACTTTGCCAGTCTAAAAGCTATGGACTCGACCAATCTATAAACTATAGACTACCTTAGTTTCAGATTCTTGGGTCAAATAGAATATTCTAAAACCTCCACTTATACTTTTTCTATTATTTCCTCATCATATGATCATGGATTGATTCAAGAAAGTGTGTGTAAATTGGTAGAATAACAGCAAACTCATTTCTTAGATGCATTCCATTATTCTTTAGCAAGACTAATTCCTCTTAGAAAAGAATTTGTTAATAAAGTAACCATGTTTCATAAGCTACTTCCTCATCCATGTCCTTTGAGCTCATTGATTAGTGAATTCAATAAAATAGAATCCAACTACCCATGTACAAAACTAATCATGGTATTACCTAGAAAGATTTTGAACATCAATAGTTAGTTAACAAATGAAGAGGAAGATCAATTCGTTGAAGTACTGGAAAGACATACCATGGATTTTTCTTGGGATTATACCGACATGGAGGGAATTCACCCCAGCATATGCACTCATCATATTTACACAAAATCTATCAAACTGGTCAGACAACCACAAAAAAGAATAAACCCAGCATTAAAGGAAATAGTCAAAATAGAGATCTAAAAGTTGCTGAAAGTTGGGTTTATTTATCCCATCTCAGACAGCCAGTAAGTTTCACCTCTAGTAATTGTGCCCAAGAAAAATGAAAAATTAAGGTTGTGTAGATTATAGAGAACTAAACAAAGAAACACTAAGAGATTACTTTTATTTACATTTCATTGATCAAGTTCTTGACAACTTGGCAGGAAAAAGATATTTTTCTTTCCTAGATGGATTTAGTGGGTATAACCAGATAATATTAGCAGCTAAAGATCAAGATAAAACCACATTTACCTTCCCTTGGGGAGATTTTTCTTATCGAGTACTTCTATTTGGACTCTATAATGCTCCAACAACCTTCTAAAGAGTAGTTCTAGCAATATTCTCTGACCTTACAAATGATTGTGTTGAAGTATATATGGATTATTTCAACATTTATGGTGGAACTTGTAAAGAGGCTCTTATCAACTTGGAAATAATATTGATTAGATGTGAGGAACATCAATTATCTTTAAGCTATGAGAAATGTTTGTTGATGATGGATGAAGGAATAGTGTTAGGATACCATATTTCTATAAAAGGCATTTAAGTAGATCCAAAGAAAGTCAAAATAATCTCCAACTTACCCATCCCATAAACATACACTAAAATTAAGAGTTTTTTGGGACATACCGATTACTACAAATGCTTCATAGATAATTTTAGCCAAATAACTGCCCCTATGTTTGCTTTGCTTACAAAAGATAGTAAATTTGAATGGAGTGATATTTTCCAGTAGGCCTTTGAGACCATCAAAGCTAAACTTGTTACTACTCCAATATTGAGAGGACTAGATTGGACTAATCCATTCCATATATACACATATGATTATAATACAATACTAGGAGCAATCCTTGGATAAAAGGATCAAGAGGGTAACATGTATCCTATATATTATATTAGCAAAAACATGACACCAGTTGAAAATAAATTACACCACAACTAAGAGGGAATTCCTAGCTACAGTATATGCAATTAACAAATTTGGACACCACATAACAGGATACAAGGTATTTGTCTATACAAACCATTTAGCTATTAGATATATTTCCAACAAACCAATTATGGGAGGTAGGATTATTATATGGTTTTTACTCTTACAAGAATTTGATGTTACTATTATAGATAAACCAGGGAAGTCTAATGTAGTTTCTAATTTCTTATCAAGAATGAACACTACAGATGAAGAACCAATGGAAGATGACTTTCTAGATAAACAATTATTTTTTATTTCATTAAAATCTCTATGATTTGCTGATATATCCAATTACCTCACCACAGGAAAGTTTCCTCTGTGATTTTCACACACAAAAAAGAAATGTTTAATCAAATAAAGTTGTTCTTTTAAATAGATTAATGGAATGTTATTTAAACTTGGACCTGACCATGTGTTTTTTAGGTGTGTGATAAATGGTGAAACTTATGATATCATCAGAGCTTATCATGATGAACCAAGAGGAGGTCATTACATAGCTTAAATAACTATACATAAAATCCTAGGAGTAGGATACTATTGGCCTCACCTTCATTAGCAAGTAAAAAGATATGTCAGACACTGTGATGCTTGTCAGAGAATTGGATAGCCTTCTCTTTCAATAGAGATGCCTCTATACCCTCATCTTCAATTAGTTTTAGAACCATTTGAGAAATTGGGAATTGATTTTATTGGTCCTGTAGATCCTCCTTCTAGAGGAAAAGAATATCTCCTAGTATGTATAGACTATTTGACCAAGTGGATGGAAGTGGAAGTATTAACTCATACAAGAGAAGAGATGGTAGCTGATTTCTTATATTTCAAAATCATGCAAAGATTTGGTGCTACAAGGGAGATAGTCTTATATCAAAGACTATAGTTCATGTCAAACATGATAAAGAACTTCATGCAAGTATATCAAACTCAACATAGAAAAACATCTCCATACAACCCATAGGCTAATGGGCAAGTTGAAGTTACCAACAGAGAACTAGAAACCATTTTAACCAGGGTTGTTAATTATAGTAGAAAGGATTGGGAAGATAAGGTACCAAAAGCTATTTGGACCTATAATATTACTTGGAAAATAAAAACTATATTTTCATCTTATGAATTGGTTTATGGTAAAAAAGTCTTTATTCTCTATTGAATTTAAATTACAAACTTTGAAAATAGCTATAGAAGTAAGAATTGAATTAGAAAAAATACAGAAAGATTCTTACAACTTAATCAACTTGATGAAATGAGGATGAAAGCACTACAAAGAACTAAGTTGGTATAAAATCAAAGAAAAGTTTGGTATGATTCATAAATCAAGCAATGAAAGTTTCAAAAAGGAGACTGGGCACTGTTGTTTGATTCCAAATTTCAACAGTTTAAAAAAAAACTACAAATGAGGTGGTTGAGACTTTATCAGATTGAGGTCTATGAAAATGGTTGTGTTAAGCTAATACCTATTGATGATAGCAAAAAAGCTCTGTTAGTTAATGAACATAAATTGAAGCTTTATCAGAAACCTCTTAATAAAGAATAATTTATTCAAAAGGTAAAAGATCAAGTAGTTATTCTGGAGATATTTGCTTCTTCAAGAGAACATTCTCCTTGATAATCCTGTAGTATAATTTTTAAAAAAAAAATCTATAGTGAAAATCTTTCCAGGGACACTATTGACAATGCATGCCCAAAAAACTAGCTTGTTGGCTAGCTATGCATTGCAAAAAGGGCTTTGGATAGAAAACTAGCAATGGCTGGCCAAAGGGAAAAAACAAAATTTATAAGAAAAATAGAGAATATTATCATGTCACTATGATTAGTCATGTTGACTAATCCATGAAAACTTATTTGTACAGGACAAATGGTGAGCAAAGGATAAATCTAAGGTCAAAGTAAGTAAGACATATATCTTATTTATCTATATTTAGTTAACTAATTATGTTTGATTAATTAAGAATTATTCTATGGATATGACCCAAATTTGAATCTTATAAAACAGAATGATATGACACATGCCATAATGAAAAAACATGCAAACGAGCCACCAAAGGTGTATGGATAAGTGTGTAGCTTTGATATAATCAATTGAGTCATCAATCATAATAATGATGGGACATCATAAAAGGGGTTTTAAATGAATTAATTAATCATTTTCAATATCAAAGTGACACATCATCATTTCACCCAATTTTTACTAATTGTAAAATGGCTGGCACACTCCATAGAAACATGCGGTGCTTAACTGTATCAAGTCATCATATCAAACTACAGACTCATGCAGTTGTAGCATTTCATATGAACCATTTCATTTCTACAGAATTTAATAGAAGCTGCTCTACAAATCCTTAGTGACTGTTGCCTACCAATTTCCACAAAAGACTAGTCTAAACCCCAATCAGAGTTAAATGAATAGAGTTGTCTATAAATCTACATAAAA
The DNA here is from genome assembly GCA_037957365.1 of Torreya grandis. Classification (NCBI taxonomy): domain Eukaryota; kingdom Viridiplantae; phylum Streptophyta; class Pinopsida; order Cupressales; family Taxaceae; genus Torreya; species Torreya grandis. The sequence continues at coordinate 2,190,955 of JARHVA010002360.1, read as the reverse complement.
ATGGGACAGAAGATGAGATCAGAGCTAAAGAATGCAACAAAGTTTCATAAAGACAAAGCTTCTATAGCAGTGTTTAGATCTGATGCTTGGCTTCCTTTCATTAAAAATTTCCAAGGTTTTGATGAAATAATGGTAAGTGAATTCATCACTAATCTCACTCCTAAATTTTCAATTGTGAAAGGCATTTTTATTCTTGTTACAACTTAAATTATAAGCCAAATTATAAAATTTCTAGAAGAAGGAATGAGAGCTACAGGTAGAATTTTATTTAGTGATTTAATTAGTCAATTTAATGGTAATGATCAGACTGGGACTTCATGTCTAATAAACTCCAAGGGAAAATCAAAATGTATTATTAGAAATTCACTTCCTAAACCCTAGAAATCTGTATCCAAATGGGTACTCAAGTATATCATTTGTGAGAAGCAACACAGTCTTTTAAGTAGAAACACCATGAAAATTTTAATACACCTTAAGCATGGGAGACAAAACCCTCAGTACAAAATTAACCTCCCATCCTTCTTATATGGTGCTCTATAAATTATGTATACAACCCCTAATACTGCTCTTAGGCATCATGGCCTTAATCATCTCATTATCCAACATCACTTCCTTCAACAAGGACAAGAGGTCTCAGAGGAATTTTAGAGCAATATAACACAACAAATTCCAAATTTTCCTACACCAAAAACCTCAAATTCACCATAGGAACATTCATCTCCACCTGCTACATTATCTGAGAGAATAATGCCAAGGAAGAAATCACAGACTATAGTCCCAACAAAATTCCCTTCTTCTTCTTCAAGAAGAATCACAATGTCTCAAAACCCTAAAGTTTCAAGGTCCCCATAAGAACCTCATGAATCTATAGTGTAACCAAATCCCTTGTCATGAAGAAGAAAATTGAGATGAAAGGTTGATATATAACTTGAGAAGACTGAGGATTTGGTTGTTGTGAAGTAAATCCAACCAAGTGTAGCTTAGAGAGTGACAAAATGAAGGAGAAGGCTTATTTTAATAGATGAAGATGAACAAGAAGATACAGATATTTTAGATAGTCTTAAAATAGTATCTCATTCCCCCATACATTAAAATATCCCTACACCTATAGATTTTATATAAATTCCTTTTGAAAGGAACTCTCTAATCATAATGGAGGAACTAATTATAGAGGAAGAGCTACACACGACAGATGAATCAAGTATGGTGGAACAATCACCTATTCTAGTTGAAACTACAATAGATAAAGGGAAAACTATATCTACCAATGAGAAAGGTGAATCATCTAATATAAATGATCTTATTATATAGTTGACTTTGCATCTTTCTCAAGCTCAAGTTCTTTAAAAATAACAAACAACTAACATTATTGACTTGATTAGTCAATTGTAGAACAAGGATCATCTCAACTCATTGTTGGTGTAAAAATTAGACACATCTGCTGACCATATAATAGAAGTTCACAAATTAGAGGAAACAATAAAGGAACATTAAAGTGAACAAATATATCTTTGGATATATGTATAAAATTTGAAAAATGAAAATAGGAGATTGTAGAGTTTGGTAAACTCTTCCAAAGTACCTGATGTTGCACCTTCTCCTCTTAAGGTATTTATTGACCACAGTTGTCAGATAAGTTATCCAGGTATTCCTCCCTTGTAAATACTACATTAAATTGAAGAAGAATATTTCATACTTAAATATAAAAATAAAGATGTAACTTCTTCAAACAAACTCTTGGAAAATGAAAAGAAAGAATTAGAAGCTAAAGTCCAAGATTTAGAAAAAAAATTGAAAGATGCATGTAAATTAGGGGAATCTGTTTTGGCATGTAGGAATCCTTCTCTTGCATACAATTTGTTTTTATTTGAACAATTTTATAGATGGTAGATTCTGATGATATCTTGTCATCTTCCTTACATAATTTTATAGCCAACAACATTTTTGGAAATTTTATATAGTGTTGAACCTGATCAATAGGATTTGCTTTGTGAGTTTTATTTGCATGATTTGATTCTAGGAGACCATGAGCACAATAAATTTTTGATAAAACTTCATGTAGGAGAATTTCAACTGAGGTCATTACATTCTACATTCAAAAATCAAATAACATGGAAAATCAGATTTAAGGACTATACAAATCATGTTAAGACTATAGGATTGTGTGTCAGACCAGCCTTTCCTATTCCAAGATTGATCAAATAGAATTTTAAATGTTCTTTGTTAAGAAATGAGAGTAAAATGCATTATTTATAGGATTTATATGATTATACTATTTTGTTTGACTTATTTTCAAGATAGAGTTTTGATTCAGTGGTGACTACAAGTGTAAATAGATGGGACCAACTTTTAGTGCCTCTTAAAAGATGAGAGGTCATGTCCCTAAATAATTTAAGATGGAGTATGAGGAGAGCATCCTCAATTTTAGAAATCTTAATAGAGGTAATAAACTTTGGGGGAGAGGATAAATGGATATGCATGAGATATAGACCCCCTTTGTTGATCATACCTATTCCAGGATGGTAGAGTTGGACTCCACAATTAGAGGAGCAGTTCAATATATGAAAATAAATGATTCAAGCACATTATGGATTTACAATCAATTTAGACAATCATATAATAGATGAATTTGATGAATATGATTGTTAGAGTGTGGAAAGCAAATGCCAAAACTATAAATGCCAATAAATGTTTTCAATGGGACCTGGAAAAGGTAAAGCTTGGAGGAGATGATGAGCTCAGAATATGGTTCATTCTTGACATGTTATTTCCCTCAATTTATCTCTTGAAGGATATTATCTTATGCAAATCTTAGATTGTTAGATAGATATTACATGGAAAATAGATATTTTTCTTGTTTATATTGAACCAAATATTAAGCCTTTACTTTGTCATTAATGCTTAATACATAGCATGTTTTAGTGATTTTTGTTATGAACAATGCTCTAGAAGAAGACACAGGTGATGTATAATGAACATTCAATTTTGATCTCCATCTAGTAGAACTATAGACTCCATAGGCTTGCTTCTACGGACTCTGTAGGTTTATTTCTACAGACTATGGAGGCTTATTTATACGGACTCTATAGGATTGTTTCTATAGACTCTATAGGCTTATTTATATGGACTCTATAGGCTGATTTCTACGAACTCCATATGCTTATTCCTCCCAACTCTACAGTGTCAATTCCATGTATTTTGTAAGGATGAAGCTACGAATGGGGAAGATGATGGCCAAATAGGATAAGAGAGAATCATTCTAGCTGGAATCAAATAAAGAAAATAACCACATGTTGTTGTGTAGGATTTTCTTTTGATAAATTTGTATATATATTTGGATCTTAGGACTATTATAGGTTAGGATATCTACTTCATCAAAATAATTAGATTTCTTGGAAATCCAATCTCCTATCTTTGGATGAATGGATCGACCAAGGAAGCCTATTTCTTTGCATCCAATTTTGATTTGATTATATTAGTATAAAATTTAAGATTTTCATCATTGAAAAGATATATATTAGATATCAGATGATAGAGAGTAGATAATAGATAAAAAGATTTATACAAGCATATTACAGGTTTTAGCCAGATTGTAATCATTTCAATTTTATAAATTATCACTTTAGTTTCTAGCATTGATTAATGTTTGTTTGTGAGTCTGAGAGGAGCAAGGGCCCACTCTCCTTATAACCAAGAATTGTGTATGGTATTTATGTTATGTTTTATTAATTCATTGTTATAACTAATTATAATCTTGTTAATTTTTACATTTATTCATAAAAATATCAAAACAAATTTATAGTTTAAAAGGCATTTTATTATTCCAAAATCATTTCCTTTCTAAGCAAAGTGTGTTTTATTTTATAGTATACGTGTGAAGCAATTTTTTTTTGTTAGTTAGGAGTGTGAATTTACTTTCCACGCAAGCGTAAATAAGAGTGTGATTTTTACTTTCAAGTAAAAGAGTGGATTTATTTGATTTCTTTATTTTTAGCAAAAGAGTGAATCAAGTACTTTAGGACACATTTATTTATTTAGTTAAAGTTAAAATCGGGCATTCAAACACCCCCATAAGCAGCCTTCTAGATCTACCATCCTATACCTTACTACAGACACCTTTGGACACTGGCCTTGGTTGATAAGACATAAATTGAATATTAATTAAATGAGTTAAATGACACTTATCAATCCTTAATGTAGGGGAAAGAATAATTGAGGCCAAGAGCATTAAGGAAGTTATGGCTAGGAATGATAAGGAATTGAATGAACTTGCTGACAAAGAGGAAGAGTGTCTCTTAAGACCACCTATAGACTTGGATCTAGTTAATGAGCAGCACCAGAGGTCTATGAACATCCTCCTCCAACAACAAAAAAGTTCTCAAGTGTAATTCCCACCAACCAGCTAATTAATATTCCATTTTTTAAAACACTGTAATATTTTGAAAGAAGAATATTATTTTATAAAGCCATATGCTAGTTTGTTAGCATATTTCCTCTAGATTAGTTTACTTTGGAAAAGTATATGTATTCTATAACTTTGTAGTAAAAATACATTTTCCCTTACTTTTTTTACATTTTTATCTTATAACTGACTTGTCTACTACCTTATCCTCCTATTAAAGGTAATACTACCATTTTTTTAAAGGAGAGAATTTTGAGCAAAATTTGTATACTTTGAGTAGTTAATACAATCAAGGAATTCTAAAAATATTGTCCAAATTTGTTTGTGTCAATTATGAAATGGATTTTCTCTTAATTTCTAGTCTTATGTCTCTAATTTGAATAGTTTTTTTATGAATTTGGAGTTGCATATTTGATTATAGGGTTGCTAATTTGTGATTATACTAGATTAGTTGAATTATCTTGAATTTAATTCATTTAATTTGATCTGCATTAGAATTTTCTAATGTTATTTGAGTGTGTTAGCAATTGTTTAAAGTAAATTCAATTCTTACTTGTAATTTTTTATATCATCCTTGGAGGTTTACTTGGTGTGTAGTGAGATCTAAGCTTATGCTATTATTCACTATATAATGGTTAAATGCATACTCAATTGTAATTGAAACTTTTTCATAATGTTTTAGGCTAAGATCAGTAATCACTTACTCTCTTTCTACCTTACCCTTCTCTTTTTCTTCTTTTTTATATAGATAAATTTAGTTTAGATTTCATTATAAATGTCTATTTATACTTAGTCTATAGTTTAAACTTTGATCATAATTCACTATTATTAGCATATATACTTACACTTCATAAATATTTGAATCATGGTGGCTCCCAGCCATCAATTAATATAAATTTTATGGAATAATTAAGCATTGCTCTGCTGCTATTTCACCATAGGTAACATAAGTTGCCAAAACCTATTACTCATGATCTGAATTCATAGAATTAAAAAATGAGAAGTGTTCTTTGAATACTAACAACACATGTCATACATTTAGAAGCATCAACAGTGTGGAACCCATCTAGTACACAATGAGAATCCTAGGTTTATTTTTCAAAGAGCCAAAAAAAAATAAGAAGAATGACCGAAAAAAACTAGGGCATAACATACCCGACCCAGAGATGACCTATCAACCACGTGACCAAAGAGACAAAGCAAAAAAACTATGAAAATGAAATACATCGACGAGGCAAAAGAGAATATCCAAACTAAAAGAGATTAAGGAGGGACACTAGAGGCTCTAGTGGGGGATCTTCCCTACTTTCCCCCTAGTCCTGGAACCATGTCCATCTTTGCCCATATATTTTTGTCCTAGTAATTTTAAAGGGGAATGAGTAATTTTAAAGGTTGGCAAAGGAGAATCAGTTACTCTAAAACATTTCCTTGAAGAACCCATAAATTGAATATCCTTTAGATCTTTCATATATTTGTTATAGGGAATTTAAAAAGTAGAAACAAGGCCATCTTCAATTCTGATTTAGGAAAGAGAGCACCCTAAAATTCCTTAAATACCCCTCTCATCAACCTCAATTTTAGAGCCTTCATCTAAATCTCCATTTCAAGAGAGTAAAGTCTTTCTCTAGGAGAATGAGTCATAACTCCTACCTTAATCTCCTATATAGGCTTATCTGAGGCATATAGTTATGGGGTTGAGTGTTTTACTACAAGTTCATCTAGTACCTAGGTCCTAGTCTCTACCTCATCTAGTTCCTCTAACTCCCTATGTTTTAGAATCAACTTATTCCTTAACTTGTTAGCTTTGGCCTCACCCTTAGCTCATTTACTATCCTTGTTCAAAACCAAGTTGGAACCCATTGTTAGTGATATTACCTTAATTATCAGCTAAGTGACATTTTTGAATATCAGGAGAATAAAGGCTTGGTGTGTAATAAAGACCTTTTTATTGCCCTTGAAGTCTAAAACCAAGTCATCTAGGAAATGTAATAGAAAGAAAGGATGGATAGTTTCTAAAACATAATTAAGTGAATCAAGATCATGAAATGATGTGTCCTAACCAAGCTAAATTTGGAATCCAAAGTAAGTACAACATTACATGTTTGTAGACTTCAAGCCAAGCTTCCAAAAGATCAACATGCCTAAATCTCTTAGTGACCTTTTTATCCATTTTAAGAGATTTGAATAATTTAGTGACCCATTTATATTTCATAATTTTGTATTTATAATACTTTAGGTTGTGGATAAATTGACATGTATCTTAAGTGATATACTCCTAAAAACTTCAAGTCCCATGCCTCTTATAATATCTAGTGTATCATTTCAAAATGTGGTGAACTCCTTGGATAGTGTTAGGTTATTCCTAGCTATTTTTAAGATGAATTGGGATATACCACCATTCTCAATGATACCCCACACCATAGGATTGTTGTTCATGATCTCAAAATAGGACTTAGGTTCAGTTCTCCCAATACCTAAGTTGCTTTTGTATCCCTCATGAGAGTCATGTTCAGTGCCCTGAGAGTCTTCTAGAGAATCAATGCAAATAGAGATAATGAAGGTATACCATAATACACATAGAGATAAAATAATGATGTTGTGAAAAATAAATCCACAAGTAACACTTAAAATTAAATGGGAAAGGAAAAAATAAATGCTCAATAATGAAATTAATCATAACTTGGGAATTAATTGGAGAGAGATCCCAAGTGAGTGAGTTAATTATGAAAGGAAGAGGGAAATCCATAATAGGGAAGGGGCACCATGTCATTTCAAGAAATGGGATGATAATATGGTAGTGGAACTGCCACTAGGGAGAGAGATAATAGCAATAAAAATAAAAACTATTAAGATAAGTAACCAAATTTGATATACCAAAAGTGGATACTTCTTGTAGATCATGTCAAAATAAAAAAAATCATCATAAGAATGGTCACATTAATTTCCAGATCATCATAAAATTTAAACACATAAAAAATTAGTGAAAAGACAACAAAGGTAGGTCCAAGAAGGGAAAAACAAAACACCAAAATGGTATAAAAAGTACAACTATGCCAAAGGAGGAGAACCTCCCAAATATCACACAAGGATAAACTATTGGTGCCCAATTTCCAAACAATATCAAGAGACAAGACAAAGCTTGTATAGACATAAATATAAAGGATAAAATGGGGCCCATTAAGAAATATGTGATTTCCTATCCAATAGGTTACTTTGAGTACCCTTCACAATTTCCTCTTCCATCTCTTTCACCCTCTTATTGTGAGTTGGGGGGGCTCCCTCTAAGATTATTTTAAATGCCATAATAAACTCTTCCCTATCCCTTAAATGACTTCCTATGCTATAAGTAAGATCATTATGGTGGTAAATTGGCCCATTCCTCCTTTTGTTATGGAACCTATTTATAAGACTTAGTAGGAAGGGATTGGAGGGGAGGGTCCTTCAAGTGAGCTAGATTATCATCTAAGAGAGACTTAAGTGTAATAAATAGATCATTGTCTTCTTAAAATAATGATATATGACTTGACTTATCCCTTCTATTATATTTGGGTATAGCATCCCTAGTTTCAATTAGGGGAGTAACAATTATTGACATATCCAATATTGCTAAAAATAATGGTTTAGGGTTTACCAGACCCTCATGGTGTTACTACTTTGAGATATTTCTCTATTGTTCATAAAATTTGGATATAATATGTTGGATTTGAAATCATTTAAATTTTATATAAGAAGGTGGTTTTTAAAACATATAATTTATGTGATATGTATATCCTTTGAGATACCATGAAAGTATTACTATTTACTATTTGATGGGTATGAATTTTTAGGTGAATATATGTTTTGAAAGATACATTGAGTGGTATCTCTTAGGTGATACATTTATATTTTATCTGTAGAGATACATCCCAAGATATCTCTTAGGTAGTAAGTTGCATATATATCTTAATTTATAAAATTTAGATACTGTATGTTGAATTTCAAATCATGTTAACTTGATATAAGCGGTGGTTTTTTAAAACATATAATTTTGATGCAAAATTTATCACCTAGGAGATAAATTTAAGGTATTACTATTTATTTTATTACATTGATTCATATGAGGGTAATGGTATCTCTTGAATTATACATCTCAAATAATCATTCAAAATATACCTCAATAGGTATCTCTTATTCAATAACTTTGAGAGATATCTCAATTTATAAAATTTAGATACAATAATTGGACTTAAAATCATGTGAAATTAATGAAAGGGATGGGGTTTGAAAATAATAATTTAGATACAAGTATTACCCCTATTAAGCATAGGATATATTGAGAGGGGGGTGAATTAGTATTTCATATATCTTATAAATATTTTACTTAATCAAACTCCACTTAACCATACATTTGAGATATGAAATAAAAATAAAATAATAACATGCACCACATGAGAGAGAGAGAGAGAGAGAGAGAGAGAGAGAGAGAGAGAGAGAGAGAGAGAGAGAGAGAGAGAGAGAGAGAGAGAGAGAGAGAGAGAGAGAGAGAGAGAGAGAGAGAGAGAGAGAGAGAGAGAGAGAGAGAGAGACCATATTTTTATGTGGAAACCCAAAGTGGGAAAAACCACAGAGAACAATCTCAAGTATATGAATGAGCACCAACTTATAGGACCACCAACCCCTTTTCCAAGCACCAACACAACAATTATTTATGAGCACCAACCCATAGGAGCACCAACCCTTTACAAATATTTGTGAGCACCAACCCACAGGAGCACCAACCCCTCTTGTGTATAAAACACTACTATATCTCAATGTTGCTTTCTCAACAAATGATAGAACTCTACTACATCTCTTTCTATTCTCTCCTCTTTTCTTATATAAAATAATTACAAATCATACACTCTCTTAAATATTATAAATGGCTTCCCAAGCCTTTATTTATAGCTTTCCAAATGACCTTTGGCATTCACTCCCTTTGTGACTCTTCACTCCTCATGGAAAATGGTGTCAAACTTGAATGACCCTTTGAATCCTTGTATTTGAAAAGTCACATGGTGACCCTTCATAAGTAAATGCATGCTTTCCTCTTTTGTCTTTATCTTATTGACCTTTTGAATTCCTTAAGGTGACTCTTCATGTAATAATGTGCCATACCCTCTTTTATCATCACTTGGTTATCTTGGAATTCCTCAAGATGACTCTTCATGGGAAAATACATCTCATTCCTCTTTTGTCTTTACCTCATGACTCTTTAACTTCTCCATGGGCCCTCTTTTGACTTTTATGTAACCAAAAATATATTCATTAATATTAAATATATATCAATACATTTTAGCCAAAATTTGAACATTAAAGACACCTTTAGATAATAAATTATATGGGACCTTTATCACCATTGAAAATATTTCAAACAATCTCCCCCTTTGTCATTGATGACAACCTCAAACTGAAACTAACGCATCCTGAAACCTATACTATACATGCCAACCTGCACATACTACCATCTAAAAAACATACAATAACTCCCCCTTATTGTAGCATCTTGTACCTACTTTTGCATTTATTACATGTACCTATTCCTCTACGTACTTTTGTACCTATTTCTATTCTTATCCCCCTTTGATATCAATGGAAAAGGGCCTATCTTAGTGCTAACACTTAGCTCCCCCTCAATTGATAATGACCCTCAATGGAAGGAACTAAAATAAATTACTCTCAACTTTTTTCATAGATACTCGAATGTGTCTTTTAGTAGTACCTTTGTGAAAATATATATAGTTTGTTTTGTATTACTAATATATTCCATCTTAACCTACTGATCTATAAGTTTCTCTCTTAATAGGTGATATCTTATAAGAATATGTTTTTTTTCTTGAATGCATCACTGGAATCTTAGAAATATTAATAGCACTTGTGTTGTCACAAAAAATATAAATAGGTTCATCATATTTTAACTTGATATCTTCCAAAGGTTGCTTCATCCAAAGCACTTGAGTACAACACAATACCACTACAATATATTCTACTTCAGCTATAAAAAGTGATACTAAATTCTACTTTTTGCTTAGCCATGATACTAATCTATCACTAAGGAAGAAAGATCCTCCACTTGTACTCTTTTTATCATCCAATCAACCTACCCAATATGAATATGTATAACCAACCAAAGTGAAATATCTACCTATGGGATATCATAATCTATAATCCAATGTTCCCTTAACATATTTGAATATTTTCTTCACCAATTAAACATGACTCTCTTGTGAGGTTACCTGATATATCATAACCATGCCTACCACATACATGATGTCTAGCCTCGATGTTGTAAAATATAAATGACTACCAATCATAGATATATACAAATATTCATCTGTAATAGGTGAATATTCATCCTTACTCACCTTATTCCCTTTAATCATTAGTGTGCCAACTAGTGCACAATCCTGAAAACTAAGAATTTTCAACATTTACTTGCCATAATTACTTTGATCTATGAAAATTCCTTTATCTGACTAAAATATGTGTAACCTTAAGAAAAATGACAATTCTCCAAGCATAGACATCTCAAATTGTTTTTACATATTATCATAAAATTATTTTGTCATCTTTTCAATGTTTCCTCTTAAAATTATGTCATCAACATATACCACAATAATCAATTGATTCTCACCTTTTGTTTTGATGTAGAGATTACTGTTAGCAAACCTCTCTTAAAAACTTCATTTTGCAGGTACTTATCAAGTCTTACATACCAAGATCTAGGAGCTTATTTCAATCCATATAGTGCTTTCTTCAATCTGCATACATGGCTACTATCATTTGAGAGAATAAATCCTTTAGGCTACTCAATCTAGACCTTCTCTTATAGATTCTTGTTTAGGAAGGTAGACTTGATATCCATCTAAAACACATTGAAATTTTTTAAGACTGCATATATAAGAAACATTCTAATAGTCTCTAGCCTTGCCATTGATGCAAAATTTTATTCAAAATATATACCCTCAATCTATGCATATCCTTTACATACTATCCTTATTTTATTCGTAGTAACTTCACCATCTTCATTCAACTTATTTCTATATACCCATTTTTTTCCTATCACATTTTGATCTTTTGGTCTAGGCACTAATTCCCAAATATTATTCTTTTCTATTTGATTTAATTCTTCATCCATTGACTTAACCCAATGCTCATCATGTCTAACTTCTAAAAATTTTTTAGGTTGAATTTTGGATAACAAATAAAAATTTACTTGCTTAGATTTACTTACCATAATCCTTCAAGTGTGAACTCCTTCATTTATGTTCCTGATGATGTCAATCTTATTATAATTTCTCTAAACATATTTAGATGGGGTCTTGGTTTCCTTTTGCTTCTCCTTCTAATCTTCATCTGAGTCTTCAACATCTTCTTCTTTAATGATTTCAAGAGTGTCCACTAGATCACTGGCTCCTTGTGCTGCATCTTCATCTATCTTGACACTTGTACTTTCAACAATCTTCTTGGTTATTTTATTATAACATTTATAAGCTTTAATTTTTTAATAATATCCAAGAAATATAGCTTCATATATTCTAGATTCAAACTTACCCAATTTTTCATTAATTCTCTTTATGAAGCATCTACTACTAAAAACTCTAAAATAATCAATTGTAGCTAGTTTATCTTTCCATAGCTCATAGGGAGTCTTGTCATCATTGAGTCTTAACAATGCTCTATTCTAGATGTGCACTATTGTACCTACTACCTCTCTTTAATATTTATCTAATATTTTAGATTTATTTAGCATTATCCTCACCATATTTGGAAATATTATATTTTTCTACTCAACCACTCCATTTTGTTGTGGAGTTTTGGCTACTCAATAATGTTTCTTTAAACCATGGTCTTCAAAATACTCAATAAACTCATCTGACATGAATTATCCTCCTTGATCTGATCTCAAGCACTTAATCTTCAATTTAATTTCAATATCAAAAAAATCTTTGAATGCTTTGAAGTGGCTAAAAGCTTCAAATGTTTTATTCAAAAACATCGCCCAAGGCATACATGTAAAATCACCAATAAGCAACATGAAATATTTCTCATCTTGAGTACTTTGAGTTCTCATAGGTCCATACAAATTAGTGTGAATGTCGATTATTCTTTTGTTTCAAACCATCTTCTAACCTACTTCCCATGTTGACATGGTTCACAAAGTGTGTTGGAGGACTTTGTAATGTTTGAAATATCTCTAACTACTTGTTTTTTGATGATTTTGACAAGATTATCAAATTTTGTGTGTCCCATTCTCATGTGGCATAGCCAACTTTCCTCAACTTAACTCAAACAACATTTTTGACCTTTGATATCTGATAACATATACAAATTGTTGTATATTCTGTAAACATATGTAATCAACACATCTAAATCTTTTCTCCTAATTTCATAACCTTTAGCATAAAACTTTAGTGTGTGTCCCTGATCACAAATTTGACTTACACTCAAAATATTATGCTTCAGACCTTCTACATATAGAAAATTTTCAATCTTAGTTTTACCATTATCCAAACTTAGTCCACCTTTTTTGACAATTATGGTAGTACTATTATCTCCAAATTTCACTTTGCCACCATTGATCTTCTTCAAGATTATGAACTTACTCTTATCTCCTATCATGTGCCTTGAACATACACTATAAATGAATGATGGTTTTTCTTCATTTCTTGCATGTAAAGTTGTCTGGACCAATATAAACTTTTCAAGTTATTTATTCTACCATGAACCTGTCTAAATTTTCTTCTTGATTAATGGAACCTTGAAGCTTTGGTCCCTCTTTATTGACTCAAACACACTTCTATAGTACCAAGCTATGTATCTAAAGTTATAACATTTTTAACATATTATGGCCTCTTCATTAAAACTTGATAGAGGACCAAAAGCATTACGGCTTCTGCTTGACTCTATATGAGTTTCCTTCTCCTTGTTTTTGAAATTATTAGCCCTTTTTCAACATTTTATTTTCTTATGACCGTATCCACTATAATAAAAATAGTAACCATAAAATAGAACTTATTTATGTATCTCTGACCTAATTACCTTTTTTAGCTCTATTCTTTCCAACCTTCTTTATTTGAGATATCCTCTATATTTTTCCTTTTTCATTTCATCTTTTTTAAGAGCTTCAACATAGCTCTTTCCTTTTGTTAGGTTGTGGAGCTAAAAGCTTCAACTGTTGCAAACATGGAGGAGGTTGCTAAGTTCCAGGGAGACTGGCATCGGTAGATTGCAGTGCAGAATGAAACTGACATCGGCAGGTGTGAGCTGAAGACAACTGGCATCGGCAGGAGGTCGGCCGACGTCAGTCACCTCCAGGCAGACAGGGACCGATGTCAGTCACCTATGGTGGTTCCAGAACTGCTGTTGATGAACAGTCAGTTAAGTGAAGCAAGAGTTTTCATGTAAAGGCTAATTATAGTCTTGAGTTACGTGTCTAATTATTTTAATTAAGAAAGTATAATTATTGTATGCATGAGATCTATATAATAGACTCATGTTCTATATTGTAAAAGTGTGCTAGAAAGCCATTGAGCATGAAGAGAGAGCTAGTGTAGCTCCTCCTAGTTCCAAAGGTGTGCTGAGTGTGTATGATCAGGGAGAGTTGCAGGTTGTGCAAGTTCTACTAGGAGATCCACCGGGGTACTGGTTGAAGAATCATAAGGACTTGGTGAGGCAAGGACAAGGGCTCTTTAGGGTGTAGAGATATCTACAGGGTAAGTAAGGTCTAGTGATTTGTAGGTGGTAGTAGAGAGCAGGAGATCTACTTGGAGTATGGTTGTGTACTTGGTGTATTGGTAGCGTTGTTACTGACTGGTGGAGGTGAACACCAACTCTATATTGGAGTTTATTGTTGCGACCGTAAGAGAGAGAGGGAAGAAGTCCTTGAGGTGTGGCAAGCCTTTGAGGTGGAAGAAGAAGTGGCATCTTCTTTATTGTATTTTCTTCTGAGTGATTATTAATACAATTGTGTATTGCCTCTCATACCCTGTGTTGTTTCATATTTCTAGTTACTTATCATTTCGGTTAAATTTTGTGTTTAGTTGCTAATACAAGAGGTAATCATATTGTGCTCTAATTGAGGAGCAAGATCATGATAGTTGGTATCAGAGCTTTTGGTTGAGTTGACTAACAGGTGGTTCAAATCTGGTTAGTGTTTGTTGATTTCAGGTCACTCTCAGGGGTTTTAGATTGAGTGGGAGTATAGCAATGGCAGAAGAAAGTAAGCTATGAATGGAGAAATTGAATAGCATGAATGGTCTGATTGATGGAAAGAAAGAGCAGGTAAAAAAAGATTGTTGGTCAGTAGAAGATCAGCGTGTAGAAGTAGATGTTGCAGGTGTTGTTGCATAGGTTGCTCTAGATAAAGTAGAATCTTGGTCTATAGATTCTGTTGCCTCTTTCCATGCAACCCGAAATAGAGCATCTTTTCATGGGTATGTCTTTGGAGACTTTGGAGAGATTTATTTAGGAGCTGGTGAGCCTTGTCAGATTGTTGGCAAAGGGGAAGTGAAGCTAAAATTGTAGATGGGTAACACACAGGTGTTGAAGAAGGTCATGCAGGTTCTAGTCTTGGAGATGCGTCTAATTTCTTCAGGAAAGTTGGGTGATGAGAGATGCAAAGTAACTCTCACAACAGATGCACTTGAATTAGATGGTGGTAAGAAAGTAGGTATCCTTTATCTATCTACATATATTACTGATTCACCTTCTGTTGCAGAGATGTGGCTTTGTAGGCTTGGTTACATATGTAAGAAGGGAATGCATGTTCTTAAGTGGAAGATAGATATCTTTGACAAACTTAAGAACTGGAAAGCCTTGGTGTTCATGGAGGAGATGACGGACAGAGATCAGCTGAGAGGACTAAATTATTTTGAGCAGGGATGTGTTAATTTTAATAGGGTTTTGACCCAAAAGGAGCTCATGGGTAAAAAGTCATCACTCACAAGTGAACACAGGTACTGACATCAGTCAGGAGGAACTGATGTCGAACAGATAGGCACCGACATCAGTCATGTGCAAATCAGCAGAGTCAATGATGTTGGGAAGTAGGAACTGATGTCGGTCATATAGAGATCGATGTTGGCAATAGGTACATTGGTGTCGGTCAAAAAATTGACATCAGCAGAAAGGGTCAGTCATAGGGAACTAACGTCGGTTGGGTGTAGATTGGGAGATGGCCGAGATCGATCACTAGAATAGATATTGGGTAGACAACAAGCTATCAAGGAGTCTCAAATGCCTATATAGAGGACTGAAAGGGTAAGTGGACCTCATATTCATTGTTCATCTTCTTACTAGTTGCTTACTAATGGTCGAGAACTAGGAAGACGTGAAGAGACAATGCAGGTAGAATCCAAAAACAATGGGAGTTTGGCATGGATGAGGAGTGTGAGTCCTTGGAGAAGAACCAAACATGAGTTTGTTGGTGGAGTTGTCAGCTAGAAAAAAGCACTAAAAGATGGATGGATTCCCAAGTTAAAGAAGAGAGTGGATGGATATGTGAGATAAAAGGCCAAGGTATATGGTCTTGAGGAAGCTGCAGGATAGTGGTATAGGGTTTGACAGGTGGATGACAAAGCAGGGCTTCAGTCAATGTCAGTGTAACCATTGTGTTTGTCTTACCAGGTGGATGATGAGTCGCGACATTATCCAGTTACTGTATGTGGATGGTATGCTTGTAGCAGGTTCATACATGTAGGGATTTGTTGAGCTAAGGGTAAGGTTAGTTTAGATGTATGTTAGGAAGAATTTGGGAGCAGCAAAATTCTTTGGCATAAGAGTCATGGAGATTGTTTGGTCTCCAGTGGGAGGTGATGTGAAGATGGTGTTGGCAGGGTTCAATATGCAGGATGCAGAATCAGAAAGCACACCAAGGGCTGGATAGTTCAAGCTAAGCTTAGAACAGGGTTCAAAATCACATAAGGTCTGGGGTAGACCTGAGTTTTCCCAAGCAGTGGGAGTTGTCAGAGAGTTTAGAGCCAATTCGGGGAAGGTGGATTCTTAGGTATTTGAGAGGGACTAGTAGCAGGTTAACATGTTATGCAGGGTCAAGGACTTCACTACATGGATATGTAGGTTCGGATGTGGCAGGTTACTTGGATGACAGGGAAGGCATCACAGGGTGTGTGGTGGGTGGTCTTCAAGATGGAACTTGAAGAGGGATACAAGCTAGGAAATGAATTAGATGGTGTACAGGTATAGGTACAGTTACAGCTGTTCATCTCCAAGTGGGAGATTGTTAGGTTGTAGAGCTAAAAACTTCAACTATTGTAAACATGGAGGAGGTTTCTGAGTTCCAAGGAGACTGGTGTTGGCAGATTGTAGTGCAGAATGAAACTGGCATCAGCAGGTGTGAGCTAAAGACAACTGGCATCAGTAGGAGGTTAGCAGACGTCGATCACCTCTAGGCAGACAGGGACCAATTTCGATCACCTGTGGCAGTTCTAGAACTGCTGTTGACAAATAGTTAGTTAAGTGAAGTGAGAGTTTGCATGTAAAGGCTAATTATAGTCTTGAGTTGCATGTCTAATTATTTTAATTAATAAAGTCTAATTATTGTATGCATGAAATCTATATAATAGACTCATGGGCTGTATTGTAAAAGTGTGCTAGAAAGCCATTGAGCTTGAAGAGAGAGCTAGTGTAGCTCCTCCTAGTTCCAAAGGGGTGCTGAGTGTGTATGATTAGGGAGAGTTTTAGGTTGTGCAAGTTCTACTAGGAGATCCACCAGGGTACTGGTTGAAGAATCATAAGGACTTGGTGAGGTAAGGACAAGGGCTCTTCAAGGTGTAGAGATATCTATAGGGTAAGTAAGGTCTGGTGATTTGCAGGTGGCAGCAGAGAGTAGGAGATCTACTTAGAGTATGGTTGTGTACTTGGTGTACTAGCAGTGTTGTTACTGACTGGTGGAGGTGAACACCAACTCTGTATTGGAGTTGATTGTTGGGACCGTAAGAGAGAGAGGGAAGAAGTCCCTGAGTTGTGGCAAGCCTTTGAGTTGGAAGAAGTGGCATCATCTTTATTGTATTTTCTTCTGAGTGATTATTAATACAATTATGTATTGTCTCTCATACCCTGTGTTGTTTCATATTTCTAGTTACTTATCATTCTGGTTAAATTCTGTGTTTAGTTTCTAATACAAGAGGTAATCATATTGTGCTCTAATTGAGGAGCAAGATCCTAACACCTTTTTCTATGTTAACCTTATCTATGAAAGTAGTAGCCTCCCCTTTTTTTCTCAAATCTAATACCTATCTTGTTTGACATTGATCTTTGACTTTATAATAACTTATTCAACATATTAGTATTATTTTCAAATTTTGAATCATTGGCTACTCTATCATTTACTATTTTTTTCTCAAGATCTACTTTTAAAGAGGTAATTTCAACAACATACCTTTCACATTCTTCACTTACTTTTTATAACTAAGATGTTAGATCTTATTCAATCTTTTTGGCTTCTTCAATGTGTGCTTATAGATCTTTAATTATTTCCTTTGACTCCTTTTCATTTTTCTTGATTTGACACTTCAATCTGTGATTCTTCTTCTCAAGAGCTTGTAATTCTTCTAAGGCACAAATGAGTTATCCTTCCAGCTTTACTTTAGATTTATCTTGTTCTTATTCTTGATCATCTATACCTTTGATTATGAAGGCATCTTCATGTATAGTCATGAATAGAATCTCCTCTTCATCTGAATCACTAACTCCATTGTCTTCAATTGAGCTAGGATCTTTAGAATATAAACTCTTCTTCTCAAATCCCTTCTTGAATTTGCCTTTGAAATTCTTATTGTATGTATACCTTCCTTATTCATTATCACCATTACTCTTATTTGGGCACTTAGCTATAAAATGTCTAATATTTCCATAATTAATACATTTAAAAGGTAATTTTCCTTGATATTTACCTGTGCCCTTTTTTGGCTTGTGGATGAATAGAGTTTCATTGTCATCTTCATCATTGCTAGCACTGTCACTTGATTCTTGAATCTTATCCTTGTCTTTTTTTGATGTCTTGAAATCAGCTTCCCTCTTTGAGATTTTCTCTTGTTCGATCCACATATCATATGCCATAAGAATACCTTGTAGTTCATCCATCTTTAGCTTGGCTAGATCCTTCATCTCCTCAATTTCTAAAACCTTTGCATCATATCTCATTGGTAGAGATATCAAAACCTTTTATACCACCATTGATTCTTCTAAATTTTCTCTAAGGCTTCAATATGATGAACTATTTGATCAACCTATAAAATATAACTCACTATATTATCTTCCTCTTCTATTTTAAAACTCTCAAACTATATTCTAAAAGTTTGGAGCTTAACATGCTAAACCTTTCCATCACCTTTGTAAATATTTACAAGCTTTACCCAAGTCTCATGAGAAAATTTTAATTTCATAACTTTAAAAAATTCTAATTCACATAAACCACATAAAATAACATTTAAAGATTTAGTATTATTTTCACTTGCCTTCCTTTCTACTGAAGTAGTCACAAGTGTCTGTGGCTCTTTGTATTCCTCCACAACTACTTGCCAAATGTTAAATCTAAGAGACATCAAATAAGTCTTCATCCTTATGATCCAAAAATCATAATTTTTCTCATAAAAAAAAGGTGTGTTATTTTTATAAAAACCTTCATGTGATCCAGCCATTATGTTTTCCCTAATCTACCTTCAAGATGCAAAACTTTTTCCAAAGGAAATTACTCTAATACCAATTGTTAAAAACAAGATATACTAAGAGGGGAGGTGAATCAGTATATCATATTTCTTATAAATATTTTACTTAATAAAACTCCACTTAACCATACATTCAATATATGCAATAAAAATAAAATAATAACATGCACAACATGAGAGAGAGAGAGAGAGAGAGAGAGAGAGAGAGAGAGAGAGTAGATTTTTACATGGAAACCCAAAGTGGAAAAAACCATAAAGAATAATCTTAAGTATATGAATGAGAACTAACTCAAAGTACAAATTTTTCAAGCACCAACTTGTAAGATTACCAACCCCTCTACCAAGCACCAACATAGAAACTATTTGTGAGCACCAATCCACAGGAGCACCAACCCCTTACAAAAATTTGTGAACACTAATCCACAAGAGAACAAAACCCTCTTGTGTATAAAACACAACTATCTCTTAATGTTAATTTCTCAAAAAATTATATAACTCTACTACATCTCTTTTTATTCTCTCCTCTTTTCTTATATAAAATAATTATAAACCATGCACTCTCTTACATATTATAAATGGCTTTCCAAGCCTTTATTTATAGTTTTCCAAATGACCTTTGGCATTCACCCTTTGTGACTCCTCACTCCTCATGGAAAATGGTGCCAAACTTGCATGACCCTTTGAATCCTTGTATTTGAAAAGTCACATGGTGACCCTTCATAAGAAAATGCATCTTTTCCTCATTTATCTTTATTTTGGTGACCTTTCAAATTCCTTAAGGTGATTATTCATGGAAAAATGTACCATATCCTCTTTTATCTTCACTTGGTGACTCTTGGAATTCCTCACGATGACTCTTCATGGGAAAATGCATCCCATTCCTCTTTTGTCTTTACCCTGTGACTCTTTGACTTCTCCATGGGTCCTCTTTTGATTTTTATGCAACCAAAAATCTATTCTTTAATATTAAATAAATATAAACACATTTTATCCAAAATATGAACATTAAAAACACCTTTAGACAATAAATTATATGGGGCCTTTATCACCAATGCTAGACCTTTGACATCAATGATAATATTTCTAACAATCCCATAGGATATACCTTGAAGGTATTACTATTATATATTTTTTATGATTAATTTAAAGGATGGTATTACTATTATTTATTTATGTTGATTGATTTGAAGGCCAAGGTATATATTGAGAAATATCTATTAACATATTGATGTAAACAATTAGTTTACAACATTATGTAATACATATCAAATAATAGATACGATCAAGTTATTTTAATTAATCAAAACATACTCTTAATAAATATCTCTTGGATGACACCTTTATAGGTTTATCTATTGATATATCTTGAAGGTATTACTATTTACTTGTTAATTGTAATGATTTTGATGTCCATTTATCTCTTGATAAATACCTTAAGATGTTCATATTTGATAATACTCGTAGAGGTTTATCGTAGCCATGATATTTTAAACTATCTCTTTAGAGATACCTAAGATAAATCTATCATTTTATAAAATTTGGATACAATATGTTACTTGGAAAACATGTAAATCTGATATAAATGGAATGTTTTAAATAACATATAACATATATGTAAGAGGTATCACCTTTAATTCATTACCATTTAACTATTTTTGATGATATATTTGAGGGCTGAAGTATGTCTTGGGTGATACCTTAAAAGGTATCTCTTGGGGAATACATTGATAGGTTTATCTACAATGATACCTCTTGAGGTATATCTCAAGATATGACATTAATTTGATATTAGAGATAGTTTTTAGATATCCTAGGATATATCTTGAAAGTATTAATTTTTACTTGTTTATGGTAATGGATTTTAGGGCCAATGTATATCTTGGAAGATACATTGAGAGGTAACTCTTAGGTGATATATTGTGAGGTTTCTCTAAAGAGATACCTCTCAATTTAAATATTGAGGCATCATATAAATTTTAAGTATGGGGTGGGTTTTAAAACCATTTAATTTATCAAAAATATGTATCTCATAGGATATAACTTCAAAGTATTACCATTTACTTATTTATTAAGATAGATTTGAGGTCCTATGTATCTCTTGGGTGATACCTTGAAAGGTATATCTATGGAGATACCTTGAATATATTACTATTTACTTATTTATGTTGATAAATTGGAGGTCCAATTTATCTCTTGATATATACCTTGGATTTATCTCTTAGATGATACCTTTTAGGTGTGAATTTTGAAAGTATGTTTTGGGTGATAGTTGGAAGAGATATTTCATTTTATAAAATTTTGATAAAAGTTGTTTCTTTGAATTTATATAAAGTTTATATAAGTAATGGGTTTTGAAAATAATATTATATATATAAATGAGGTATCTCCATAAAAATACCTTTTATTTATTAACTTTTACCTATTTAAGGTAATGAATTTAATGACCAAGGTGTCTCTTAGGTGATACCTTAAGAGGTGTCTCTTGGGTGATACAATGAGAGGTTTTTATAAAGAGATAAATCTAAGTTAACTTCCAATGTATAATATAAATTTTATGTAATTTTAGTATTTTGAAACCATTATAATTTAGAGGTAGGAGGTATCTCCTAAGAAATACCTTTTAAGGTGGTGGATTTACTTGTTCATGGTGATGGATTTAAGGGCCAAGGTATTTATTAAGAGATACATTGAGTGGTATATTTTGGGTGATATATTGAGAGGTTTATCTATGTAGATACCTTTAAGATTTTATTATTTACTTATTGATGATGATGGATTTGAGGTCCAAGTTATTTATTGGGAGATACATTTAGAGGTATCTCTTTGATGATACATTTAGTGGTTTCTCTTAGGCACAAATTTTAAAAGTATATCTTAGTTAGGTTATACCTTGGAGAGATATATCATTATATCAAATATATAAATAATTTATTTCTTTAAAATCACATAAATTTTATATAATTGATTTATATTCAAGAGGTGTTGCCTTGAACATATTAATATTTACTTGTTGGTGATGATGGATTTGATTGGGAAAATTTTGTTGAGTGATGGATTGAGAGGTGTATCTTGGGAAATACTTAAGGTATCTCTTAAGATATAAGGTGAATTTGATATAATGGGTGGTTTACTAAAACATATTTTACAGATGAGGTATCTCTTAGAAGATACATTTAAGATACTACCATTTACTTGTTAATGGATATGGATTTCAGGTCCAAGGTATGAATTGAAATATATATTGATAGGTATATATTGTGTGATACCTTGATAAGTTTTACTAGATAGATAACTCAAAGATGTTTCTATTTACTTATTGATGGTATTTGATTTGAGGTAAATGTTATTTATTCAATAATACCTCAATATATGAATCTTGGGTGATACCTTGAGTGGTTTCTCTATTGAGATACCTCTTGAGGAATATCTTAGGAAATATGTTGATATATCTCTTTAATTTTTATAATAATTTGGTACAATATGATAGTATTGAATTCATGTCAATTTTATGTAAAAGGATGGTTTTTAAAACATGTAATTTAGAGGAAAGATGTATCTCATATGAGATGCTATGACGGTATTATTATCAATTACTTAAAGGTGATGGGTTTTAAGGACAAGGTATATTTCAAATGTATTTCAGTGGTTATTTTGTGATTGGTTTATGCATGAATTTAATCTCAATCTATCTCTTGGGTGATTCCTTTGATAGATATATCATTTTATAAATTTTGTCAAAAAGAAGTCAAATTTGAAATCATGATAAATAGATATTAGTGATGGGTTTTGAGAAAATATAATTTATATGTACTATTTATCATCTAAGAGAAACCTTAAATATTTACCATTTGATTTTTTATGGTGATTGATATTAATCCAAGGTATATTTAGAATATATGTTTAAGCATATTGTGAGTGATATGTTGCAGTATATTTCAAGAGATATGTCAAGGTATTTACTAGATGTAATGGGTGACATATTGATATTTTTATCTTAGGCCATACCTATAATGGTATATCTTGGTATTTGAATTATATATATCTCTAATTTTATGAAAATTGTATTCAAAATGTTGGCATTGAAATCATGTCAAATTTATATGATAAGTTAATGTTGAAAACATATAATTAATATTTAAGATGTATCTCTTAGGAGATACCTTGAAGGTATTACTATTTTATTATTGATTTCAATTGATTTTATGGCAAAGGTGTTTCTTGGATAATAATGTAAGAGGTTTCTCTTGGGTGATACCTTGATAGGTTTATCTAAAGAGATAAATCGTAAGGTATATCTCAAGGTATTATCTCAATTTGATGTAATAAGTGGTTTCAAAAGCATATAATCTAGAGGCAAGATTCATGTCATAGGAGATGCCTTTACATTATTTCCATTTACTTATGATGGTTATGGAATTTAGGTCCAAGATATATCTTTAGAATTTCATTAATAGGTATGTGTTTTGGTTATACATTGAGAGATTTATCTATAGAGATACCTTGAATGTATTA
This sequence comes from Torreya grandis, assembly GCA_037957365.1. Classification (NCBI taxonomy): domain Eukaryota; kingdom Viridiplantae; phylum Streptophyta; class Pinopsida; order Cupressales; family Taxaceae; genus Torreya; species Torreya grandis. The sequence continues at coordinate 2,167,339 of JARHVA010002360.1, read as the reverse complement.
CTATTTACTGGTTGATGGTCTTGGATATGAGGTCCAAGTTATCTCTAGAGAGATACCTTGAGAGGTATCTATTGGATTATAAATTTGGAGGTTCTTCTTAGGTGAAAATTTTAAAAGTATGTCCTTAGTGATACCTTGTATAAATCTCACATTTTATTAAATTTAGATACAATTTGGATCTTTAAAATCATGTCAATTAGATATAAGTGATGGTTTTTTTAAAAACATATAATTTATATGTAAGAGGTTTTATATTTTAAATAATTTAGGGTATTAATAATTACTTGGTGATGATAGATTTGAGGGTCAATGCATATATTCGATGTTACCTTGTAAGTATAGCTTGGGTGATACCATGTGAGGTATCTCTTGGATTATTATTTGAGATGTTTATCTATGTATATACCTTTCAAAGTATATCTCAAGGTATCATGTTAATTTTATATAAGGGTGGGATTTAAAATAATAATTTAGAGATAATGTATCATATAAGAGATTCCTTGAAGGTGTTACTATTAAATTATTGAAGGCGATGGATTTGATTGTCAAGGTATCTCTTAATTTATACCTTGATTTATTTTAATAGGGATATAACTAAAAATTATTAATATTTACTTGTTGATGGTGTTGGATTTGATGTCCAAGTTATCTATTCAAGCATACCTTGAGATATGTCTCTTGGGTGATATCTTAAGTGGTTTACATATGGATATATATCTCAAGGTATCTATTTGTAGATAGGTTGGGATATAGCTTTAAATTTTATAAAAATTGGATACAAAATGCTAACTTTGAAATAATATTAATTTGGTAAGGAGATAAGTTAAAAATTTACTATTTTCTGATTGATAGTGATTGATATAAGGCAAATTAATCATTTAAGAGATATGTTGAGGTATATTTTGAAATATACATTGAGAGGTATCTCTTAGGTGGAAGAGGTGATATATTGATAGTTTTATCTTAACTGATACATCTCAAGGTATATCTTATGCAATGCCCTTTAGAGATTTCTTATTTTACAAATTTTGGATTCAAAATATTAGAATTGAAATCATGTCAAATTGTTATAATATATTCATTTTAAAAACACATAGTTTAGATACAAGAGGTATCTCTAACAAGATACCTTAAAGGTATTAAAATTTCCTTGTTGATGTTAATATATTTTATGTCCAAATTATATATTATGTGATACCTTTGCATGTGTCTCTTGGATTATACCTTGAGAGGTATCTTTTAGAGAAACCTCTCAATGTATCACCTGAGAGATACTTTATCCCTAAAATACATTACCATAAAAAAGAAAATTTTAATACCTTTCAAGGTATCTCCTAGTTCAAGGTATCACCCAAGATACACCTCTTAAGGTATCATAAAAGAGAAACCTTGAAGGTATTATATTTTTATTTTTGACATTAATGGATTTGAGGGTTCAATTATTTAATGTGTGATACCTTAATATTTATCTCCTTTGAGATACCTTGAGAGGTTTCTATATGGATATACCTCTAAATTAGCATATTAATTTAATGTAAGTAGTGGGTTTTAAAACCATATAATTGAGAATAAAGAGGCACATCATAGGAGATAAATTTAAGGTACTGCCATTTATATGTTTAAGGTATCACATAAGAGAGACATATCAAGGTATCACACAAGATACACCTCTTAAGGTATCACCGAAGAGATACTTTGGCCCTCAAATCCATTACCTTTAATAATTAAAATGTAATATCTATGGGATACCTTGAAGGTACATTTAGGAGATACCTTGAAGGTATTATAGGAGATACCTTTAAGTTCCTTGAAATATATCAAGATATCTCCATAATACTTTTAAGGATAATGTAATATATTCAAGGTATCCCCTAAGAGATAAATTTAAGGTCCTTTTCCTACATTCAAGGATACAAGGATACCTTGATGGTCCTTCTATCTTTACAGGCATTACAAATACATTAAAAGTATCTTCTTATAGATACCTTGAAGCTATTACATTTTCCTTATTTATAGTAATAGATCTTAGGACCAAAGTATCTCTTATGTGATAACTTGAGAATGTCTCTTCAGTGATACCTTGAGAGGTTTCTCTATGGAGACACCTCTCAATATATATCACAAGTTATAATATCAATTTCATGTAAGGGTTGGGTTTTGAAAAAATATAATTTATAGCTAATAGGTATGCCATATGAGATGTATTTAATATATTATCATATACATTTTTATGGTGATTGAATATAGGGACAAGGTATCCCTTGAGAGATGAATTAAGAGGTATATTTTGGTTGATCCCTTGAGATGTGTGTGTGTGTGTGTGTGTGTGTGTGTGTGTGTGTGTGTGTGTGTGTGTGTGTGTGTGTGTGTGTGTGTGTGTGTGTGTGTTTACTTATTGATGGTTATGGATTTGAGGTCTAGATTATCTCTTGAAAGATACATAAAAATGTATCTTTTGGATTATACCTTTATAGATTTATCTAAGGCATGAATTTTAAAAATATGTCTTGGGTGATACATTTGAGAGATATCTCATTTTATAAAATTTGGGTATAAATTGTTGATTTTAAATCATAGCAATTTGATATAAATGATAGGTTTTTAAAAACATATAATTTATATAAGAGGTATCACCTAGATATGCCTTGGAGGTATTTTTTTTACTTGTTGGTGATGATGAATTTAAAGGCCACTATATCTGTTAGGTGATACCTTGATAGGTATATGCTAGAAAATACCTTGAGAGTTTATCTATAGAGATACCTCTCAAGGTTTCTCTCAATGTATCAGTCCATTTTATATAAGGCTAGTTTATATGAGGTATCCCCTAGGGGATACATTGAAGGTATTACTATTTACTTATTAATGGTTATGGATTGTAGGACCAATGTATCATTTAAGAGATACCTTCAGAGATATCTCTTAGGTGGTACCTTTAGAGGGTTTTAAATAAATAAAATTTTAATGTATTAATATTTACTATTTATGATGTTAGATTTGAGGTTTAATTTATCTATTCAATGATATCTTGATATATGTATCTTATATGATATATTAAGTGGTTTCTTTATGAAGATACCTTTCAAGGTGTATCTTGGCAAATAGATTGAGATATCTCTTTTATTTTTATAAACATTAGCTATAATATACAAGCTTTAAAATCATATCAATTTGATATAAAAGGTGGGTTATGAACACATGTAATTTAGAGGAAAGAGGTATCTCCTATGAGATACTGTGAAGGTATTAGTATTTATGGGTTGATGGTGATGGTTTTGAGGGTTATCTATTTGATGATATGCTAAGAGGTATCTCTTAGGTTTCTCTATCAAAATAAATCTCATGGTATATCTTGGGTTATACCTTAGAGAGAGATCTATTTTTGTAAAATTTGTATACAATATTTTCAATTTGAAATCATTTAAAACTGATATGAGTAGGAAACACCTTGAATCAATTATTATTTTATGGTTGATGGTGATTGTTATAATGGTAAGGTATATTTTAAGAGATAGGTTGAGGCATATTTTGAGAGGTAACTTGAGAGGCATCTCTTAGGTGGAATGGGTGATGTCTTAAGATTAATATATTAGGTGATACCTCTCAATGTATCTCTTTGGTGATACTTTGTAGATATATCTCATTTTATAAAATCTAAATTCAAATAGTTGGATTTGAAATCATGTCAAATTGATATAATAATTATATTCTAAAAATATATAATTTAAAAAAAAGAGGTATTCTTAGGAAATACCTTAAATGAATTACTATTTTATTGTTGATTTTAATGTATTTAAAGGCCAAGGTATCTCTTAGGTGATATCTTGAGAGGTGTCTCTTTGATGATACCTTGAGACGTTCCTATGTAGAGATACCTATAAAGTTATATCTCAAGGCAACATCTCAATTTCATGTAATGAGTGAGATTTAATTAGCTTTCTTTAACTATGTGACATTGCTTATAAAAATACCTAAAGTTTTAAAACACTATGGATTCATGCAGTGGAAGTAGAAAGCTTTGAGTAAAAATGTCTTTAAATTCATTCTCTAAAATATATTTTATCATCTTTGAAAGTGTAGTATTTTATTAAATAACATATTCTATAATTTTCTCATTTAACCCTTGCTTGGGATTCTATTTTTGCATAAGATAATTTCTCACTGATGTTGATTAATAAATGTGCTAGAATTTATTCATCTAATTGGATGAATGATCTTATGGATTGAAGAGGGAGATCTTAAAACATCATAGACCATTATATTATACACTTCTCAAAAAGATATTGGTGATTAGTTTATCATGGTAATCATAGTCAAAACATGGAGCATGGAATGAATAAAAATGTTACTCAAGCTCACCTTTACCCTTGTAAAGTGATAGCTTAAGTGCTCAAAAACCATTTGATAGTAGATAAGAGGATATTTTAGGTTCCAAAGGATTGTTAATTAGGGCATTAGATTTGATTGGATGAATATCTTTAAAAACACCTTTCTCTAATTATAATATATTAGCATATAAGGCTATAACTATTTATTCAAGAAATAAAACAATAGGTGATGTTCTAAATGGACCTAGTGTGGTAATAAATGTAGTTTTATGTGATGCCCTTAAATAAATAGACATATTAATTTGATTTCAACCAAGTGATTCCCCCATATCCAAGGATGTCGACACATATATAACTATATGGGTGGATATAGGAATGCTAGTAATACTAGTTAAAAGCTATAATATTTTTCTTGTATCTTACAATATATAACATTGCATCAATATTATGTAGGTTGTCATTAAGATATTAATTTATTTTTTTCATTATATTCTTATTTTGTATTTGATTTATCTTATTTAATAGTAATGATAAATCTATCAACAACATGCACAATATTCCTTATAACATTATTAATGTATGGTTTCTTGTGTTCCCAAGTCATGTTAAACTTTGCAAGTAATAGTTGTATTTTCTATTATATCATAAGAATATTATGATAAAAGGGTGGGTTTATGAAGGATGGATATTACACAATATTCATACGAGCCTTATTATGATTATTAGATCTAGCTAATGCAAATAAATAATCAATAACAATGTTTAAAGTAATATAAAATGTAATAATAAAATTCAAATATGAAATGATTAAACTCACTATGACTAGGGTTTTTTTACTTTGAATATTTTTCAACAAAGAAAAATGGTTTAATTAGTCAACGGTGTGTTTTATTTGTAAGCTCTCAGATGTACTAATCCTAGTCATAAATAGTGAATAAATTTTTGAATAAAATATCTATGGAGGATTCCACCATTCTTGTAGCCACACTATCCCATAATTATATCTACATATGGATGAGATATGATTAACACACAACTATCCTCACTCAATAAAATTAGACTCAAATAATGGCAATAAAATATAGCATGTGATAATTCACAATATAGTAATGAGTAATGAGTTATTTAGATATAACATATGGAACCTAAAACTCTAATGTCAATAGGAAAGGCTTTAAAATCCCAATCTTACGATACAATGATGTAGGTATCACTATATCTCAATGAAAGTAAGTTATTGTAAAACATAGTTGTAAGTATGCAATAAAAGTAAACCAAACTATAAATAGGGTTAAAATGATTGTAATTTAGTAAGGTGAAATGTATGATCATATGGAGTTATATTAGGCTAGCCAATTTGATTCATAAACATAGTACAGAATGAGATTAGACTAGTTGATACAATTCAAAAAAATAACACATAATAATATCGAGATGGATGGTACAATCTATAAGGTGGAAAGGACCATATTAAGTATATTTATTTGTGAAAATTTAGATTAGGAAAGTATACTAAAAGTATTTAATTGATTTAAAGGATGTCATATATATTGATCCTAGTTTAAAAGTAGTGATCGTACTACAAAGGATTTCAGTGTAGCTATAAACAAACTACCCCATCTTTAATATACACTGAGTTTAAAATTTTAGGGCTAACTATGCACTATAAAATAAAACAAATGGTTGGATTCCTATACCTCATAATAGGAATCCGACGTATTTCTAATATACCATGAGGTACGTGGAAAATAAATTTTGTGTATAGTGTTGTAAAATAGTTTCAGTATTGGGGCAGAATCCTCACACAATGGTATTGGTAAATTAAATCATTTCTTGGCCTAAAAATACATCTACCATGTAATTTTAAAACTACCAAAACCTGATTTCTACAAAAAACCAAAATAAATAAATATAAAAATTGAAAATCAAATGTTGAAATCTAATTTGTAGCATTCTATGAAATTAAAAAATAAAGTTAATTTTACTCATTTTATATAAAAAAATAAAAAATGTAGCCAATAAAACATAATTATTTGTGTTTAATTTTTATATCCTCTTAGCTTTAACACAAACTTGATCAACATTGACAAATCAATGACAATCCAAATGTTTAATTTATTTATACTCATCATTATTTAATGGATTACTAATATTTATACATGCATTATTAAATTTAATATCATTTAATGTCTTAATAAGGTGATCATGTCAATAGGTCATCATTATTAGCATGACGATGAAATAAAAAACTAAAACTACCTATTTTCCTTGCATTCAAACTATAATGATGCCAAGGTGATAACAATAGGTCTTATTAGTTTCAATCATGTCTTTTTTTCACTCTCTGTTCAATACTAGCATTATATTAAATGTGAAATAGCTTATATCTCTATTAGCTATTAAAACTATTGATTTATCTAATTATGTATAAGATTATTTTATCATAAATTGGTGATGAATCACATAAATTACAATTACACATTATAGATAATGTTAATGAAAATTTATTTGAATTGGATCATGAAAAATAAATCAAATTAAATTGATCAAGACGATCAAATATATTTCTTAGTTCATGAGACTAAATAAATAATTTCAACATATTTTTATCTTAGTCAAATAAAAATTAGGTAAGACAAAAAAATATAAAGTCAAATTTATAATAAGATAATAGATGCATTGGGTCTATGACATTATGAGGACACACTCTTGGAATAATTCTCCAATTGTGACATATTTGATTAGGGTCAAACTCATTTTAATTTTAACAAAATTTAAAACCATTATTTTTGAAAAAAAAATAATTTAATAGGGTTGAAAAATATTTCATACTAATATTTTTAAAAAAAAAGTAAAAATGAGATTCCAAAAAGCTAGTCAAATTGGTTCTTGTTTTATCTATTCACATAATTAAAATATATATCCATTTTGATAGATCATGTTATGTACTACTGAAACCAATTACAAACAAGTATCGTGGACTGACCTGAGTCCCTGATGGTTGTTGTCTGGAGGGTTATTGGCTAGATGGTTTTTGTAGGTCACATTAGGAAATTATTAGTTGAATGTGATAAAGTGAAGTCACATAGCTTTTGTGCATTTTATAAAATTCAAGATTAGTACATAGAGTATAGATTCATTTCAATTTCCCATTTGATAGAATTAAAAATGCGTTGAAAGCTTAGAAAACCATAGGTTATATCCAATGCCAATAGAGAATTGACAAAAAATTGAAGCATAGTACATAGAGTGGAAAGTCATTTGAATTTTCCATTTGACAAGACTATTGAAGTTAATTCATTAAATTAGTAATGGTAACAATAACAAAAATTAACTTTAACAAAAATATTAGATGATAAAGTAATAGTAAAAGAATTCATTAAAGTTATAGTTGCAAAGTGTTATTGGAAATTATATTGTTTTATAAAATCTACTTGCATATGGAAAGTCAAATGCTTTAGAATTTTATTTTTTAGTTGGCTTTATCAACTTAGTACTAGGTTTTAGGGTAGGTAATTGAACCCTTCCAACATCTCCATGGGATTCAATCCTGTAAGCATTTTACCAATAGTAAGATTAAAATGTCATTTGTCAAAGTTTTGAAAGGGAAAACACAACAAACTACTAATAACATGGGATAGAAAATAATGAAATACATTAAAAAAATTACAAAATGAGGTGAATGCACTAAAAAGGAAATAAAAATCCACTATAGAACTACTGAAGAGTAGAGATAAGAAGGTACTAAGCTAGAAATAGAAGATTCCAAATGTATACAAATAATATGCATAACAAAATTAAGTTGATTGGAATGGAAATGAAATTAAATACAAAGAATATAAACATCACATGATGAAAACAACAACAACATGGTTCAAATTGTCTTCATCCTCTCTACTATTTGTGAAGGATAGATTATGTAGCTGAACTATATGAAGAAAGCATACCTTCATAGGGAGTGTGATGTTGTCATTTGAGTTGAACTTGCATGGATGATTTATTGAGACAGGGAAAACCTTGAAGCATTCACAATGTGGTTGTGAGTATCACTTATATAAATGAATTTATCTACTAATTCTATGAAATTTGCAATTACATACAACATTATGTATATACTAAATTATTATGCAATTGCATACCTTCATCGTTGAGTCACATAATAATTTACTTAATGAAATTATTTTTATCAATTTTAAAAATTGCTTTCATGGTAAGTTTTGAAAGTAAATAGATCATGCTTTCTTTATTTTGTAGGTATTATATGTATGTTACTATCCTTAGTATAGGGATAAATTCATCTAGCACTTCATCTTTCGCTATGCATTATATATTGCTATTGGGTTTAGTTTTAATATTGTGTAATAGTCAGTGGGAGCAAAACTATGGGAATTCTTTTTTACAATTATTGTAGTGCACAATTGATTCTTGCACCAATTGAAATTGGTCCACCACTAGATTTTAGTTTTTATAAATTGTTTTGAATGGTGTCAAATATGATTTTACAATTGATAGATTACTATGCACTTGATTTGGCATCATGGAAAAATATGTTATTTGTAAGCATTAACCATACATATTGAATACCATAAGGACATTTATCCTAATATTTATGGGGAAAGCAAGCTAATATATTAAAATGCAAAGACATCAATGATAGACCCAAATGGGTAGGAATAGTAATTTTCCTTTGTTAAAATGATATTACTGTAGGATTTGGATGATTTGATTATTTTATTTTTTCTTGTTAAAATTAGTATTACCACCAACAATATAGTTAAAGAGTAAGTTATTATAGGTCTTAAAATTACTTGATAGGTTGGGTGGTAGAATATCCAGTAAGTTATTAACTCTAAAGTATGGATTACTTTTTGTCATTTAGTTAAGAGTCATTACTCTTTGATTTACATTAATCTAATGACATGGGGGTTGAGGGTCAATATGGCTAGTTGCTATAGCTTATTGTTTTAGTTTCCCTCTCCTCCACTATTTTAGAGGGGCAAGTAGAGCACGGTCACATGGTGGTGAAGGGTAATGACCAAGGGGCTGATATGAGGGTGAAGGCCATAGATTTAGTACTACATACAATAATAATAATGAATAAGATTTTATAAGAATGATATGAAGTGTTTACCTAAAAATGTTTAGTATATGCCTCTTAGAGCTTAGGTGTAGATGTTAGCTTCTCTAGGGAGAGACTTTGCATGTAACACTATTAGATTGGCGTATGTATTTTATTCCCTGAAGTGATATAAAACACCTCTCTCCATAAAATATTAATTAAAAAATAATAATGTCTTTATCACTTATGTCACCAAAAACAAGAAATAGGGAACAAAAAGAATAATGAAAAATAGGAATCAAAGGCAGAGAAATAATTGTCTTTTTAACAAACATGAAATATAAAATGAGAAGAAAAAGCAAATTTGATTATAGTGACAAACATTAGGTGTGATCAGTTTTGTGCTAATTGATTGTTTGAGAATAACCCAATACCTACTTAGTAGAATATTG